>VWZN01020004.1:357612-388129 GCA_013396955.1 Regulus satrapa | reverse complement strand
TTTCTTCTTAATAATTATGTTGCAATTTAAAAGGATTATCCACCACTCCACTTAATCCTTTCTTCTCTCAATTTACCTGGATCATGGAATAATAGAGACCAACACAAGTTTTTAATTGGAAATTTTGTTCAGATTCAGCAGAAGCTACAGGCTTTGTTGGAAGAAAAGACAAATGTATACAATGCATGGAGACAGAAGAAAGAGTGGCTGGAGAAAATACACCAAGAACAAATGTTCTACAAGGATTGGGATAACCTTGACATGCTCCTAAACTCACAGGAGGTGAGCAAATTATAAATTATAAATTGGAAATAAGCTGTTAAAACTCTTTCAAACTCAAAAGGGCACTACTGTTCACCTACAGCTTGAAATCCTTGTGCCTGTGTACAGACAAGACAGCCTCTTTTATTGGCATTGTTTGCTTTGTGGTATCCCTTGGAGACTGTAGCCATGTGCGAGAAGCTCTCCTTTCTCGTGGGACTTAGGTGTGGAACAGAAGCAAATAGATGATCTTTACATGAAAGATAATTCACTGAAAATATACATAAGACGGAACATATGAGCATCACAACAGAAGAGGGAGACAAGAGTCCAGTATTAGCCCACTTTACAAACAGATGTCAGCATGCCAGCTGCTTAACCACTGGCAAATTTTGTACGATTCAAAGAGAAAGGAATTTGTAAAGAGGGTTTGAAGGGAGTTTACTTTGCACGTATTGCTGGAATTCTCACCTCCAACTGAGAGGTATGCTGGGAAAATGCAACTAGTGGAAAATGGATGTCAGCAGTGTGTAGTTAATACAGGAAAGTGAATTGATTTCTCAGTTCTGCAAGGGCTTTGATAGGAGTGTGTAAAACAATAACAAAGGAATTTGTAAGGAGTATTAACTTCTGTTTGATGCAGCTGAAAAAATGAGCTAGTGAAAAAGGCCCTCTCATGAAAGCAGAGAGCAGATATAATCAATGTAGAGAGAAGTCTGAAGGAACAAATAGGCATAGGAAGGATGTTCATATTATCAGCATTTTACAGCTCTTAAAATAGACATTTCACCATTATTGAATTATATTTTGTCTTTCTTGCACTTTCTTTGATTCATATAACTATTTTAAAAGGTTCCAGTTCGAGGTCTGGCATTCGCAATTACAAAACAGAGTGCAGTCACTCTACAAATTCATGAATTGATGGACTGGTCCAATGGTGCTAAGACTTGGCATGCAAACCACATCAATGGGTTGCAGGTTGCCAAACTGAAGGATTGACGCAACACTGGAGTGATGAAGTGACCTCTGGGTCATTTTTCATTAAGGAAAAATAATTCTTAATTCTTCAAGACCACTGTCAGCAAAATATAATGGCTCTCATTTTGCACTGAGCTCTGTTTTCTACCAGTGCTTTACCACTGGCACTCAATCCTTTTGGAAGCTGACTCTGAGCTGTGCCATGCAGAGATACTCAACCCTTCATGGCACATGGGCTTGGAGCTTTATTCTACTCTTTCCTTGAAGGAAATGCATGTCTGCATAATTCCTTATAATTGGTTCTTTTGGTAAGTGTGACCTGCATTCTGGAGGCTGTGACATGAGGCAGAGAGTTTCACCTAGGTTCAGGTTTCTGGAGTAAGATATTACATAGTTCTGCCCCCTACTTGTTGCTTATACAGCAAATGACATGATTTGCATTACATCTTTATCTTTCTCAATTCCCTACCAAGCAGTGGTACATCATTATTAAGGTCCTGCATAGGAGCTTATCAGGGAAAATGTGAACTCTATAAAAGTTTGGCCACTGTATTTTTTCTCTTTTCGTTAAAATCAGCAAACACACAGGGCCACTATCACTACAGCATCTGCTTTGCTCTATGTAATGCACAAGTAAATGTGTAGGAAGGCAGGTGATTTTTTTGCCCCTCAGTTGCAAGTCCTGGTCACAAAAGTCTGTAATACTCATACACAAAAGGGTAATGCAGCTGGCACTTCTGGTGTGGCCCCAGCATTTTCTCTACAGATAAATGGAACTTCATACTATTTCTTTGTTCAGATGAATTTGCCATTGCTATAGGCTGTGACATAGACAGCCACAAAAAGTGTGGGGGTTCATCAGAGGCTAGGTAAATTGTCCTGGTGGGATCAGAAACCCCAAGTTTCTTCAGCCAAAGCAAAGCCTGAAAATGAAGATTGTGACCTTGAGGATTGTGAAGCGCAGTTCTGTTATCAGAATCTTTTTCCCACAGTATCGTCTCTATGAACTTCCAAGGAGTCTGGTGCTCCGTTTTCCTCACTGGCACTAAGCATCCAGAGGGTGGAACAGTAAACTGTGGCTACTGGGCTGTCCCTTCCTACTGCTCTTTACATAGACCACACTTCACAGTCAAGCTGTCTTTTGCAGCTGCCACCATATCTGCCATGTAGATCAGCATAAACAATTTGACAGTGGAGTGATGTTCCTTAGTCCCTACTTGTATTTCACTTTTCTGCAGCTGAAGAACTCTTGGAAGAGAAATCTATTCCTTTTGGATTGAAATCTGTTACTATTATATGGAGTTACAAGTTGGCTGCATAGTGATACAGACAAGCAGGATGATAGGAAAGCAGTTTTTTCAAACATGTTATTTTAAAAAACTCAGACAGGGCATCTACTGAAGACTCTCAAACCATTTTCCCAATGGGAATTTTGTCATTTGCTGCTTTCAGAAAGGACAAAAGGAAACACACATTCAAAAAGGATTCGTATCACTCAAACAAATGGAAGCAACCTCTCCACCCTTTGCATTTCTTCTGACTTTTGCATTTGAGTCAAGGCTCAGATATGTGCATTTCACTTCTTATATCTGCATAATGTCTGTGTAAGGAAGCAGGTCATAATTTTTCATCCTATTTTGCCAGTGCTTCATATGCCATAGACCAGAAGCAAGAAACAGGGGAAGGAAGAAGGTAACTTTAAACTAAGAACTACTACTGAGAATTGCTCTTTCATTTGCTGTCTGTGCCACTGTGACAGGTTTGACTTTAAGCCAGCATTTTATGTTACATCCAAGTTACTTAAGCCTTCAAAGGATTTCTGCAGAATATGCTCTACCATTGTTCTGTGCTAAAGAAAATAGAGGACATGTGAAGATAATTAAGAAAACATCTATCTTTAATTTTTTAAAAATTAATTCAGTTGTGCCATCAAATGGAACTTGTATAGGAATCTCTTGTAAGAGCTACAAACTGAGTCATGCAGAGTGCAGACAATCAACAGCTAAAAAAGGGAAAGAAGAAAAAAAAATCATTTTTGCTTTGAGCAGGAACTGTGTCCAATACTCCCTGCTCCGTTCTGATCTTTTCACAGCAGCAGATCCGTTGCTCAGGTTAGCTGCATTCCTTTTTTCACAGATGAAATAACAGCGAGTTTGCAGGCTGTCTCTGGCAGGCACTTTTGGCTCCCTCCTACTCTGTCTGCAGTCTCACTGTCAGAACACTCAGGGAGCGGAGCCGTATGCTCCGTAATTTATCTTTCAGCCCATCCCACACTTATATTGCTTTGCAGGCATGACAAGAGGTGGTAGCAGTTTTGGAAGAGCTGAGATTTTTTTCTTTTGAATGTGGATGTTTTATTGTTCATATTTTTCTTCCTGGAGAATGTTTATTCATCTCTCATTCCTGTGCTTCAGAGGAAGAATGGAAATTTCCAGTGCCAAAGGAAAAAGGATTAGGACTTGGTTTTAAGCACAGGGGGAAAGGCAATCTTCTGTGGCTTTGAATTTTGCATCATTTAGGACTAAGCTTCAGAATGTCATACAGGGACCATCGCTGCAAACCTTCATCTGCAAGCTATGTCTCCACTGTGGAAGTGCTGCTCTCTTCCTGTAGAAAGACCCCACCTCCTCCTTTTGAATCTGCTGTGCAGGACAGGCCTTTTCAAAAGATACCAGTGCCAGCTTGGCATCCTCCCACTGGTCAATCCGTTGCCGAGCTGGCTGCAGGAAATGCCATCTCACCACCCAGCAGCGTGTCTTACTGTTCAAGGCTAGATGTCATCCTGGCACACACAGAGCAGAGGAAAGGTTTTGGGAGCGCTAGTCACTGTGCCAGTCCTTCTGATGAGACATCCACATGTTCCAGTGCTTGCAAGGATCCTTGGGGCCCTGGATATGAGAGGTCTGGCACTCGGTCAACGTCTGCATCTTACAAGCAATATTCAAAAAGAGAAAAAAGTACCCATCGTATTTTTCCTGGAAAAAGTGATCCCTTGAAACTTGCTCTATCTTTGCCCTCAGATGTTCTCTCCTGCAAAGCTCCATCAAGCTGGACATCACACCTAAACGTTGATCTGTCTGCTCTTCCAACTGCTTCTATGTTCCACAGCAAAAATCTACATGCATCCCTGGAACCCTGTGATTCAATGCCACCCCAGCAAGGATGTAGCCAGTGCAATGTCCAAATGTCCGACCTCCACACTTCAATGAAGCTTTACATTTCAACTTGCAGCTTGATGATAAAGCCTTTTCGAGCAGGTTCCCATGGAAGCAGTCATGCTCATTCAAGTCTGCTCATGCCACAATTAGAGAAGAGGCCTGAAACTTTCTCTGGTCTTTCAACACGATCCCAGAAACAAAAACAAGGTTTCCCTTCAGGTGGGTCACCTGAAGGCCTTCAAATCACAAGATTTCATGTGACTTCCTCCAAGTATCCTGGTCTTCCCCAGCAGACTTTATCCAGAGATATATGGCTGTCCCCAGCTGTGCTGACTGGAAGAGAAAATTCAGCTAGTGGGAATGAGATTGTGAGCAAGGCTTTAAGTCCAGAGCTGATTGTCTTTCAGAATTACCCCTCATCGAGGCCAGAGTTTAGGAAGACTCCATGTGATGGTCTAACACCTGCTCACCATAAGGTTTCCAAGATCACCTTGATACTTGCCACTCCTTGGACTGCTATGCCTATCCAGGTGGTAAGAGAATTTAGAAGAAGCCCAAACCCAACAAACTTTATCAAAACACATGATTCAGATAGAGCTGGTCCTCCCTTTCCCCCTGTGGAGATTGGGGCTGGCCTCTCTCTATCAGTAAACCCTGTTTGCTGCTCAGGATTGCTTTCTACCCGTTGGACAAGATCTGGTTTGAGGCCTTCCCAGGAAACATGCACTGTAAAAAGAGTATGCCCTGACAGCCTTGTGACAAACATACCAGCTCACACCACAGCTTCTGCTCACAGAGACACAGAGCGCCCAGGGTGTCCATCTATCGCCGTCAACATTGCATCCTTTGGATCTGGGAGAAGAGTGGTGAAGATTTGCATTCCATTCTAGGAACACCTGCAAAGAGAAGATCTAAGTTGTGTGTAACCAAGCCGTATGGATTTCTTTTTATATGCATCCTGCCATGTTTCAACTCCCTAGAGATGACTTGTAAGACAGTGAGAAAGCTACTTGTGTTCTGCTGTCACCAAGGCTGCAGCTACAGCTTGATCCATGCCAAGTGAAGAAAAGGACTCTGCTCTAATGGAGCACTTACCAAAAGTCACATTTTAACCATTAGAATGCTGTCGTTAACACAGCATGCAACAGCTTGCAGACTTTGCATGATTGGGCCATAGTGTGCAGCACTTTGAAGATTCAAGACTTCAGAGCCAAGAGCTGGTTTTCTTCTCTGCTAGGTTGGACTTGATGATCTCAAAGATCTTTTCCAAATTAGTCAATTCTGTGATTCTGTAGTCAGTCTGGGACCTGGGAAAAAATCTTCAGCATAGTTTTTCTTAGTTCTTTTCTGTTTCATTGTTTTCATTTTCTTACGTGTTGAAATTTGGCTGTATTTCTGGGTTTGTAACTTTAAAAGTAAGGCTTGTTTTCAAAAGCCAAAGTATTTAAGTATACATACTTAAAAGAAATAACTTTTTTCCCCAGCTTAGAAAAGGAGAGGTACCGCCCTTTCCTGAGGGAAACAAAGGGAATTTAATGTCCACAGCATGTCAAATTTGGATATCCCAGCAAAGTTTTCTAGCAGTGAAACTATGTTTTCAGGAGTTTCAAAAAACTGTGCTTTTGAGGAGTTTTGAGGAATTTAGTCTGCTTTCAGACAAATATTTCATAAGTAAATATTTAAATGATGGTGTGGTATGGATGTGAGATTCTGGTCTAACACCTAATACTTTCAGGGTAGGGATCAATACTGCAAATTTTGAAGAAGGAGGAAATAGGTATAAGGAAGCAACCATAGCAGCTATCAGAAAAACACCAGTTTTATTTCTGTGTTTTCCCATGTATATTTCCAATATCAGATAACAATATTCTTATGCCAAGGAGATAGCATGCAGTGGAGGGAGGTAAGGAAATTTTAACTACATTCAACATTAAAATTTTGCATACAGATGGGGAGGACAGATGCCAATAATACAGTGATGTCAGTGTGATGGAAAAAAACGTATGTTTTCTTTTTATAACCAACTTTAGTATGTTTTATTCCTCTTGTGGTTATAGTATGATACCTTCTTATAATTTTTACTGAAGTGAAGCATAGTAAAGCATTTTTGTGAACTTTATATAGTAATGGTATCAAGAACAGTTACTTTGCTAAAGCAAATTTAAGATTATTTTCATTATTATTTTTAGTATTTACTTTTATCAGAATTAAGTCAAATCAAACCTTATTCTTCTCTTTTTCAGCAGATATTTTGGACTTGCTTACATGCTTTAGGTGAAGGTTTTTATAACTGATAATAATGCAGACTTTTAGTACATGGTTAGAACAGAAAGATTTTCTGTGGCATTCCAGCAGCAAGTCCACAGCAGGCAGTGAGGGGCAAAATCTGTGGAGCTTGTTACAATGTAAAGAGCAAAAGCAGAAGAAGGAAGTGGATTTGCACAAAAACCTAAAATATATATTATTCTAGAGAAATAAAAACTGGTCTTCTTGGAATACAAATTTCTTTTGGAGCTGTGTCATTTTCCAGTGCATATAAATGTGAAGTTGTGGCATCCATAGCTTTGATAATGACTGAAATGTTTCATTCCCTATTTCTCCAAAAGCTAGAGTTGGCCGATGCTGTCATATAACTGTGTAAATAGTATTGGTTTATTTTAATTATTTTTTTCTTAGTTGGTCTTTGCTTTTAATTCTGCATTAACTTGTAGGAAGAAGGTTTTTCTGGCAGCAGCTTTGCAATGAGCTCACAAATAAGGAAAAACTCCCGTTCAGTAGGATTAAAACCTCTGTTTCTATGCTTTTCATTGTTATTAACTTGAAAACATATTCCAGAAAATCTCAGAAATCTCAAAAAATATTTTGTGGTTTTAAGCATCTTTGGAAGTATTGACTTAAAAACAAATCTGTTAAAATTTAAAAATGTAACTGTTAAAAAACTGTTAGAAATCTGTTTTATAGTGACTAGACAAGTCTTTCATGCTTTTTGTGGCTGAATATTAAATTCCCAATCATAGGTCACGATTCCTAATAGAAACAAACTTGAAAGAAAGTTTATATCTGTTGTACTCTGTGGGAGACCCTGGTAGGTTACCTAAGGAGAGCTATGCATTGTTTTGGATTTGAAATCAATTTGTCCCATTCAAAGCAGGAGTTAGCAGACCTGACTACAATTATACAAAAAAGTGAGGTAATTTGCAACAGGCCAGTACAGTGGCATGGTAACCAATTTTTACTCTACTTTGAGACTTGTATAAAAAATGCTTAAATGAAAAAAATGTTGTGACTCTGATTAAAACAATGGCTGTCATAAGATTTCTGTGTAAAAGACAAATGGGAAATGTTTACCTCAGCAGCTCTCCAGGCAGCAGCACTGATGGTGCTACAGGGGCTGCTCTCTTCTGTTGCCTCCCCTGCAATGTATGCAGCCACTTCCCTTTGGCAGGAATTTTCTTTCTGAGCACCAGTTTTCCTACTCAGTGTCAAAACTTTGGTTGCCAAAGACCATTTGCACAGACTTCTACTTGGAGAACTTAGTCCAAAGCTTTCAGCAGTCAGGAGGACTTTTTTCCCACTGCTGTAACATTCAAAGGAATTGAGCTTTGAACGCCCAGTGTCATTTGGGCTCAGTGGGTCTCAGTGGGAGCAAGGCACTGAGCTCTCCGGTGGCAGCTGCTTATGAGTCACCATCCCACAGCCCTGCTCTCAGATGTCTCTCTTCTCTTTCTCTAAGGAAAACAACCATCTTTACCAGTAGATGTCCCTTCCCTTTTTCTTCCATCAGAGGTATATGAGCAGGAAAACTAATAGCTTACCCTTTCCTCAGGTATCAATTTTACTGCTAACAGTTACTAAATAAAAGTCCTGGAGGTAAATATTTTTTGACCAGAAATAGTAGATAAACCATAAAATGTATCAAGAAGCTACCATATTTTTAAAGCAGGGTTTAAAACACCAAAATAGAGCTCCAGCATGTGGCTTTATGTCTGTGCATCCCAAACAACACTGGGCTAGATTCAGCTGATAACTTTTTATTTCTGTGCTAGCAGCAGTGGTATAAATATAGATGATAATTATAAGAGGTTTAGTAAAGCATTTCAGCAGACAGACCTGGAGCCCACACATTTTTCTTCAAAAGAACAAATGAAATCAATTAACACTCTAAAAAATGATCTCTCATTGTTTTGTACACTTGATGAGTAAGATAGCCCAAATGAATAAAGTCTGAATGACAGAGTATCTACCTTCTGGTGGGGCTTGTGTGAAACACAGAAGCATAGCAGAGGCACTAATGCCTTTCTTTAGACGTCCTGGTGATTTATGAGCCAGGCTTAGTATAAACTTAGGCCTGTTGTACTGTGGCCTTTCTCTCTTCTTGACTGCAATTGCTGGGAATGATTTAGCATAGAGCGGTTTGAAAACCCGGCCTGGGCATGATATAAGCTCTGCATTTTTCTATATATGCAAAATATTCACAGCTAAAAAATGGGCCAGAACATCAGGCCAAGTCTGCCTGTCAGTTCTCTCATCCACAGCCACAAAGGGGGGCTGAGTGGTGGCAGAAGTGAAAAAGTCCATCTGAAGATCAAGTGTCAAAGCAAGGCAGTGGCTGAAATGCGGTGTCTGTCCAAGGGGATCAGGACAGGATCAGTGGGCCTCAATGCAGCTCAGGAGGAACTAATGTCTAGGGCTGAGCCTCAGAGAGATTCCCAGATGGCAGCAGGGGTTCATCCAGGGCCTTTTAGTGCATTCTGATCCTGGCAAGTTGGTGTGGATTGCCCTGCACAGGTGTTCAAACTTGGGAAGCCTCTCCTGCAGAAGATGCCCTGTGGGGTTAAATAGTGGTCCAATACTTCTGTGCACAGAATGAACATTGGGGCTGGTTTTCTAAAGTAGCTGCCAAATAACATATTTTCCCTCTTATAAAAAACACCCTGTAAGACTGCTACAGGACTGATGTTTTGCAAAGCAAGGGTGATCTCTCCAGATGTTTTTTCTTCTGTAAATATCTATGGCTTAAAGGCAGAGATTAACCCATGTCATTTACTAGCCCTTTTCAAAACATTTAGCAGTTGTGTTATTTCACTGATTCTGTTCTCTTTCCTGCCTCTTAATTCTTTCACACTATAGAATTGATCTCAAATTCTTCTTCCATCTCTGTTAATTGCACTTTACTCAGGCAAAGTTCCTGCTTGGAATTTCTCATCCTTGTCCAAAAACTTGTGATTCCATGAGCTCACAAAATGGATGACACATTAAACCCTGCTGATAAATGCAATAACTCACAGTGATTGCCGCAGTCTGATTTTCCAAAGTCTGTCTAGCCATAGTCACTTCAGTGTGACCCTTATCCATGAGTAGTCTTTGCTCATGTCCCATCAGAGCCTGTAATTGGGGATTTTATCCTACTGTTGTCTCATCGCTGAATGAGAAAAAAGCCTGTGGGCAATTACATCCAATGAAAAATAATAAATTCCTCTCAACCTGCAGAAAAGCATCGTTTTTTTCTTGATAATTGATAACTATATTGTTTATTATTTTGCATTTGTCAAAACTAAATATAACAGAATGTATGGATTTTGATATTTAAAAATGGGATAATTCATTCACTGAGAAAAATAAAAAGCCTTTTTTTTATAGGTTTATTTGAAAAGCAGTGACCTTGGAAGGTCTGTAGATGAAGTAGAGCAACTGATAAGGAAACATGAGGCTTTTGAGAAGCTTCTGGCATCACAGGATGAGAAGGTAAAAAAATAAACAATAAATATTCTACCAACTATAATTCTGTGAGCTAAATAATATATACTTTTTCTTTCAGAGAAAAAAACTTAGAATTGGTGACAGGTGTGAAATTATTGATATATCTGATATGTTTGAACAAAAGATAAAATGGGGAAAGCTTAGGGAAATAAGAGGCAGAGCATTGGAGAAAAACTGTCAAAACACTCCATGACCAAGTCCTTGGAACAGATAGGAAAGCCACTTAGTAAGCAGAATAGGGGGAATTACAAGAAGAAATATTTAAAGCAGGACATACTGTATTATGGGTATCAGAAGTTTCTGCTCTTTTCATTTAAAAATAGTGACTTTTAAAGCAAGTATAATTGAGTAGATATTTTACAAAATGCAGTATGGATTTTGACATTTAAAAAGTTGTCAAATTACTTAAATTTGCATTTGGTGTACAATAGTTGTACCAAATGAGCAGCCTCCCTTTGGAATAGATACTGAATTGCTCACCTGCATGTAAAGGAGTCTGCCTGGCTGGTGGCCACTGCTGTAACCCACCCAGGCAAGGGCTAAGCTTAAACCTGGGCTCTGCCTGGTTTCCCCAGAATGAACTCCCCAGACTCTTGACAGCTCCCTGCCAGACTGATTGCTCATTTTGAGAGCTACATTACAACACCTGGTTTCCAGAAAGAAATAAAATCTGAGCACTCATGGATGTCATGCTGCTCCATGATTCCTTGCAGTATCATAGGGATTCCTGAAGCTACAAGTTAATTAAGTTATGTAGCCAGGATGCACCATTGAGTCCAATGACAGTAATGTCAAAAATGTAACATAGTACAGGCTGAGGGGGAATGCTGTTTAACTTGTCCCTGCCATTCTTTGTTCATTATAGAAAAAAAGATACTATTTTAGCTATGGAAGTAGCTTGATTTTGTTTCTTTTGCGCCACTTGGAAGAATAGAAGTAATTTCATATCTGTTGCCTTCTCAGATGATGTCTCTTCAAGAACAGGCAAGCAGGTTGGGAAAGGCTGATGGACTGGAAGGACAAAAGATTCAGCACAAACTGGATGTCATTCATGAGAGGAAGCGTCAGATCAAGGATCTGTCCCAGAGCAGGAGAGAGAAGCTGCAGACTGCCCTTCTTCTGGCACTTTTCTACCAAAATTTGGAAGAGGTAAGAGGGTTTTAGACTGGAATGGGGATGTAAAGCAGAGGAACCGCCCACCTCTATTGGATGAAGGGATCATTCTTGCCAGCCATTATTAGGTGGATGGATTATCTACTCTGGCGTGCCAACTCCTGCCACTCTTAGGCAAAATGATGCTCCAATACCCTTCCTGGTACTATACAATTGTGGCATTGTGCCCATTACAGCAACTTTACTCATCAAAAGCTCTGCTAAAATAAAGCTGTTGAAAGAAAAACTGCAAGCTAATACATGGTTTTCCTTTGGTGGGAAAGAAAATGTATTTCAAATCATGATGAACACAAAGTGGAAAGTGTTATGGCCTGGACACCAAGCTTTATTAGTGGGTGTTCACAGAACAGACCTTCAAAAGCCTGCTGTGACTCAGCATGGCTCTTGAGCTGCTGTAGACTGGCCGCTACAGAACATGCTGGTCTCTGTCTGTCTCCTCTTCTGGCCTTAGTCCTGTAACTGAGTAGCTCTGCTCTGTCACTACTCTCAGAAAGAAAACTAGGTCAGCCTTTCAAAGGGCAGCACAGCATGTGTCACTGAGCACTGTGCTGGCATAAACAAGAGCACACAAACCCAGGGGCACATTTTCAAGCACTCTTGATGGTTTTGTTTGCACCCCTTCTGCTGCTGTGTCTCATGGAATGTCCTCAGTAGTTTATAAAACCAGAGCTAGTCTTCATTTTTCTTTTCCTTTTCCTTTTTTTTTCCTTTTATTTTTCTTTTGCTTTTTCTTTTAATAAAATTTATCAGAAATTATTTATGCACCCAAATATTAACTTGTATTATTTGGTTATAATTTTACTATCCCATTATAGGAAAGTAATGAAAATCCACCAGTAATGGCCTGTTCACCTTTTGGACTAGCAGAGGGGAGTGGATGGACTGGATGGTACATTGCACAGGGGTTATAATTTCAAAAGAGCAATTTCCCAAAATCCTCTTGGTAGAAAAATTGTCAGTGCCCTTCTATAGACACAGTCAGCCCATTAGGTAGGACTACTTATGCATTTCTTTCCATCCCTCTGTAATTGTTAAATCAGTGCTTGGCCTAGGGTCCCCCTTCATTCTTGAATCACACACTTAAAGCACAAGATTTGGCCCTGCATAGTAAAGAACATTTCCCTATTCTCATTCACTTTCTCCAATTCAACCAATAATCCTTTGGGGAGTTTTTGCTCTCATTTACCTCACCAACCTAGAATCATTACCTCCTGCTGTAGAATGTGAATGTTACCAAGGAATTAAAACCCAGAAATCTTACAGTAATATCTTTTTTTTTCTCTTTGTTGGGTGGAATGGAATGTTTAATTTGATTTTAATTATATTCTGTGTACAAGTTCATGTATGAGAATAGTCCCCACAGGAATTTTGAATTTGGAGATGAGTTTTGAGTTTGGCTGTGAAATCAATGTGGTCATTGCTTATTCTTACTTATTAACTCTCTGTCCTGCAAACATGTGAAGTAATTTCTATTGATCAAACAGAATTTTTTGCATCAGCAGAAATTAGTGGTCACTGTAATCATTAAAATTCTTCTAGTTACTCTCTAGAAGCAACTACATAAAGAACTACACATATTAGTACAGTGACCCACAATAATTAACTCAAGAGATCATATGCAGTTTACAAACTAAAACTCACCCTTCTACAGTGTAAATGTGGTGCTTTTGTCTCACTCAAAGAAGTGAGACCAATTTACAGACTACCCGATTGCCAAAAAGTCTGTAGCTCAGTGTTAATCCAGAAGGCAAATGAACAAGTTGCTACTTAGAAATATGTGTATTTAAGTTATTGCAAAGGGAATATTATAAAGTTAAAAGTTTTGACTTCTAAAGCTGCCTCTGGATTTTAACGCTGACTTGGAAATTTGCTCATACTAGTAGTACTTCCTTTCCCTTTCACCCTGTACATAAGAATGAAAAACCATTTATATCTTTATCTCAGGGGAATGAGAGAGAGAGAATTAGTCATCTACCTCTAGATGTCTGGAGCAGGCCCATTTATTTATATGCTTTGCATACTTCTTTCATTAAAAAATCAGTGTAATTTACAGTTTGTACTCATGAGGCTACAGTAACTGATATTTTGAAAGAGTAAGTTTCTAAATTCATAGTGCTCATCTTTTTTATAACTCCACAGAAATAAGTCTGATCTTGTACCTATACTGAGAATTACACTAGCTTTTCTGTTGTCTTCAATGAATGAACATGGCTGTCCAGACAACTGTTAAATCTTTCCATAGAAAGATTTTGGGAAAACAGATCAGTTTTGCTTCACATCTGAATGTGGGCATGAGGCCAGGGGAAGGATCCCTCACTCTCTGAGCCATCTTAAACAAGCCTTAAAATAAGCCAAGGCACTAAGAGTGCAGATGTTCAGTCTGTCATTAAAGCAACTGCTTCTAATTTAAAAGTAGGAGAGAAACCAACCTGAAAGTCACTTTATCCTGGGGATGGGTTTGTTTCTCATTCCAGCTGTATGGATGAGCCTCCCATTCAAATGAAGAGTCACTTAAGTGACACTGAAGCACGAATGTGTGCCTGGGAATGGGAGAATGCGATCAAGAAGTGTGTTGGAAATGCAAGCAGCACATGACAATAGGTAGCCCTGGGCAAGTTTGACGTGGCCTGTTTGAGTCTCTAATTGTGCTTTGGAGGGGGAAACAGTTTCTGGAGAGCACGCAGCTAGTCAAAGCTATTTCTGTTATTGTTTATAGAATCTCAGCAGCTGAAACAACATTTCAAATCATTAATTAACAGAGAAAATCCTCCAGCTGACAATTCTTGTATGCACGTAGTGCACAGTTCCACAAGGACAGCCAAGATATTTTGAAACTAATAAAGCTGCCCTTCAATTTACAGCTCTTGTGTTGTCAAAACATCACATTACTTCAGTGCTCTGAGGACAACAGGATCAGTTACAGCATTATGTCAAGTGTTCAGTTCCCAGTGTTTTGGTGGATAGAAAATATTTCCTTCAGTGCTAAGGGCTAAAATTCAGCAGAATTCAAAGAAAATTGTGGAAAACTTGCTATCCTATTCTTCATTTTATTCTGCATACTTTAAAATCCCCTTTAAAAATCATTTCCTAAGAGAAACACATAACTCTTGCTTTGTTAGCTCTCACAAGTCACATGGCTTTCTGAATCTGATATTCCTGACCAGACCATTTTTAATTTTACGAAGTATAAAAGCAAATACAGTTGTATTTCCTTTCAAATAATCTGCCTAGTGCTTGGGCCCCGTCAGCACATTTAGGTCCCACAACATCACTGACATGAGGAAATGTTAGTGCTGTTTTGTAGGTGAGGCAATGAATTCTAAAGAATCTTTACCCAATTTGCAGGTATGTCAATGGCAGAGATACCAGATGAAACTCAGAGCCCTAAACCCCCAGACTCAGTGGTCATAATCTCATTTGAAATTAATAACATGTTAAGGCTCAAGGATTCTCTCTACATAATCTAGAAGATTGTATAATCTGTTAATGCGTTATGATAAAATCTGAGGTATTCAAGGAATTTTTCATTACTCCCATGGTCAGATAAAAATTAGTTTCAGTCCTACCTGTTTTTAACAAAGTGGGGTAAATTCAGAAACTGGAGATCCACCTCAGCTATCAGCTCCCACTCAACCTATCCAGCGCAGGTACAGACACTTGGACAGAACAGAGATATCCTGGGATGAGGCCCTGGGATCCCAGGCAGTTGTTGTGCTAATTCGGGTGCCTCTCAATGTTGCAGGCAGAAGATTGGATCAGTGAGCGCATGCAGAAGCTGGAGGATCCTTCCATACAAGACCCCAGCAATCTGCAGGACAAGATGAAGCTGCTGCAGAAACATCAGGTCTTTGAGGCAGAGATTCTAGCAAATGAAGAAATCATCACGGCTGTTAATAAGGTGACCCTCTCACTCTGTTAGTGTTTTTTACAGATTATTGCTGCTCATCCAAAGAGGGACAGAGTAAAGGAAGAATAGCTTGGTCATCACTTCTGCATCAATGATCCTACTGGTGTGACAAGAACCCAGCAATTTCCATTGCTTTGCCATGGAAATGTAATTCTTTTAATTTACAGCAGGGAGATACTTCATTTGCTCCATCCAGGGAGCTTCCATCTTTTCTTATAGCCTAAATAGGAAAATACACACTGACTTCTTCTTTGCCTGATATAACTACTCCTACAAAAAACAAATAGGATTTCATGCCCAATTTGTGAATATTCTTGTTGGAACTGAGTGAATCATATAGCTAAAGGGCACAGTTATCTGTAATACCTCTCTTGGTGTTCCCATCATTAATATCTTTCTTGGCAGAGAGATATTAAAATCCCAGTGTCCTATGACTCTACATTTCCAGCAAATGTAAAGCTTTCCAGCTGGCTTTATCATTTGGGTGATAAGAATTTATATTAGTAATCTATTGTTCAATCCAGGTTAAGAAGGTGAAAGACTCCTCCTAGGAAGGTCATGCAACATGGTATTCCCATTAAAAATTAGTGGCAGCTTTAATTTCTTATTTCTTCTTCTGAATGTGAAGAAAGGAGAAGCCCTGGTGTCAAAAGGCCACCCAAAATCAGGAGAGATCCGTCGCCAAGTCCGCATGCTTCAGGAGCACTGGGAGAAGTTGAAGAGAGCTGTTGCTGCTCGTGGAAAGATGCTGGAGGACAGTCGGGACTTCCTAGAATTTCTCCAGAAGGTGGATCAGGTGGAAGCCTGGATCAGGGAGAAGGCAAGTGGATTTTAGCATTTAATCCAAGCAGCTCATTAAAGACTTGCTATTTAGCAATGACATTCTAACAAATGCATCATCTTCCAGGATATTTGACTAGTAATTTTTGTCTGGAAGAATCTAGAATAGCAGAAGAATAATTCTGGAAGAATTCTACAAACAATATTAAAGGAATGATTGAACAATTTCCATGGAATCAGTCCATACCAGAGTCAATTGGGCAGTATTACCATATCTCATGTAAACTGTGCACAGGAAGAGTTTGTGATTATTTGTGGCCATCTCATGTGTTTCTACTGAGACAGAGAAATGAAAGCAGATTAGAATGGAAAAGTCTTGAAATATTTGGCAGCTGGCCTTCCCTATCATTGTATACCAAATCTGAAAGTTTCTCTTTGTAGGAGTGAAGGAAGAATCACTTGCCTTTAGAGGTTGCTTCCATAGGCAGTAATAGATCAAAAAGGGAGTTGGGACCAAGCCTCATAATTATCCAAAGATCAGAAGAGACTATTTAAAAAGTTGTAGGCTGGTGATTTATAGACACATGACAGACCTTATTGCAAAAGGATAAGCATTGGGAGTTGCTGTGTTCTTGTACTCTTCATCTAAATATTTGTCTGTTTGCTGCTTATTTCCCCAGGAGGTCATGATTAATGTAGGTGATGTGGGAAATGACTATGAGCACTGCCTGCAGCTCAAGAAAAAGCTGAATGAGTTCCGTGGAGCAACATCAGGGGTAAGAGGTGTTTTCCATGCTCATGCCTTGTGTGGCTGCAGGCAGCAGGTAACTTTTCAGTCCAGTTAGCAAATACATTTCCAGTGCTCTGAGGAAGTGTAAGACCAAAGTGATAGGAAGCACCACTACCTCAAAAGTAATTTAAAAAGACAGAATTTTCTCTTACTATGCTGTCTGCATTGAAGATGTCTAGGCAGAGCTTCCAGCCACTCATGACACAACCTAACATTTCAAACTGCATAAAATGAGTGGAACACTTGCTGTGTGAGCCTGAATTTGAGCAGATTTTGTTTCATTCATGTAGTCTGCAAAGTCACAGTGATTTCCACCCAAAAGTGGTTTAAAAATGGTGGTTTCAGCCATGCTTGTTTGAACTGGGAAACTGATCTGGACCTTCCATGAACAAACCTGTAAAAAAAAATACTGTTTTCTCTCTTTCTCTATTTCTATCCTTTATTTCTCCATTTTTCTTCTCCTGAGGAACAGTCTCATTCTCATACTCCTTCATCCAAATTAAACATGTAAATCTGGAGGCTTCTGTTTATATTTATACAGCACAAGTGGTTACTCACGAATCGTAACATTAATACCCAGACATTTAGTGAAACAGAGCAATGGGTAACACTCTGGATAACAGCCATGTGACAAGACAGCTGCACTCTTCACCTTTCAGTGCTGAATTCTCTGTCCCCTTTCATGGTGCTGAGTCACACCAGCTGCCTGTCCTGCCCCCAGTGAGATGTGCCAGTGCTAGGGAACAGGGGCTTCCTTGTCGTGTGTCCAGCTCCCACCATGAGAACTGTGATGAGGCCATATATTGAGGGAATGCATTTGCAGCAATCTCTTGTTCTCTCTGTGTGAGCTACTGATGAGGACTAAAAAGTCCTCAGTGTCACACAGGAAAGAGTACTGTGCTGATTTGCTAGTCTGGAAATTGTGGGAAATGTCTGGAAAGAGGTGTGCTACAAATGTGTGAGTGATGTTTACTCTAATTTGGCCTCCTAATATTCTTTATCCTTTGTTTGCCTGTTATCTTTTTGTTGATTCTTGTTATGGCAGCTCCCATCTTCTACTTTCTGCTACCCTAGTAGCAGAGGGAGACAATCCTCTTCTATGCAAAGTAGCAGTGTAGATATGCCTGACACCAGGGAGAAACCCCTGAACTCCCTATTCCAGAGCTGAGCAGAATTTCATGAGAGTGCATTCACACTGGATTTGGATAGAGAGCCAAATTATTTGGCTTCAGCACCAGGGAATTAGTAAATTGAAGCGACAGCTGACTGTGATCTAAGGAATTGAGCAAGGGTTCTTCTACAGTTTGTACAGCCAAAAGAAGGATGATTAATAGGGCAGAAACAAACCAGTGTTCCAGTCAGCATAAGCCTCTGAATAGGAAAGTTTTTCCCTAAACTAAGCATCTTATGTGCCACTCTCAAAACTCTTGGCCTTAGACACTATCAGCTTGTAGCCACTGCTCCTGTAACACTCTGAACATGACTTCTGCAGATAAAAAGCTGGGACAGTTATGCAGTTATGCCCTGAGACCTGATGCTCAGTTATGCAGTGCTTCCTAGGGGGATACAAACAGAAGAAGGCTGCTTCTGGCACCGTGTGTGCATCCAGTGTGTGCAGTCTGGGTTTTCTCACTAGAAAAATCTGAGATCAGAGTCATCATCCTGCATGGATGGCTGCCAGGCTTTCTATTCATTGTGCTGCTATTATTTCCCAGCAGAAGAGGCTGCAGGGTTTCTGAAGAATATCTGACTGTCTGCTGGTTTCTCTTGTTTACTTTATGGCTGTGTATAATAGGAAAGCACATATGGAAGCACACATATTGGTATGGATACAGCATAAACAAAACAGACAACAGAGTGAATACTTACATTAACCGTGTGCTGGCATTTTGCAGCTGTGCTTCTTTACACCAGTGACTGTCTCCCTGATAAACTTGTGATTTATTTGTCCCAGAAAAATAAAAAATGTTTTTGAATCTTGGAGCACTGTTAACTGTTGGACATCTGTAGTGCTCCAAAAGAAAAATTATCTCACTGTACTCCACATTATTTGGGCAATGTGCAAATATTATCCATTCTATGGTATGTGCATGGGAAGCAATTCTCCCAGAAGACTTAGCCTTAGAAGAAAGCACAGTGACATAGGTTGTCTGGGATTCTTAAGGCTGTATGGATTTTGAGCCTGTTGTCTACAATGTAGAAGGCACTCTGGGACAGAAGCTCACGTAGATAAAACAGCCAGTGGGCCCAGGAGCCCTTGACTCACTACCTGTCTGACAGAAGAAAAATTTGCCACACATCAGCTGTTCCACATCAGCTCTTCCACAGCAGCCACCAATGTAACCAGAAACTGCATCTGTATTTCATCACTGAATGAACCCCTGCTGGAATGTCTGGCTTAGAAATGAGGATCTGAGAGTCTGAGGGCCCTCACCTAGACCAAGATCACTGTTGCATCTAGAGCTATTAATGTTCTTTCTTGCCTTTACTGTCCTCTCATCAGGTACATGGTAACACCAGCAGTTGTAGTAGAGCAAACTCCATGTGTCTGAAATGTTAGTGAGGTAAAACCCTTTCTTGTTGCTGCTTGTGTTGATTTTCACATCTCAGTGGAAAACTCAGTCCCAAGCAATCTGAACCTTTGTTCCCTTTCTCACTTTACAGGAGTCAACAGTGGACGATGCTCACATCAGGACTATCAACGCCCTGGCCATGAAACTGGAGAGACAGAACAAGGAAGAAACAAAGACAATCTATGAGCGCCGAAAGCAGCTCAATGAGAAGTGAGTATGCTTTCAAATGTTCTGTGTAAAGCAAAAAGAAGAGGGAAAAATTAGGTGTCTTCAGCTGAGATAAATTGAGGAATTGGAATCTTTGTTTTCTTCTTTAATATCACAACTACCAAATATCGGACACTGGAGTTGTCTTTCTAGACTACCAGAGCAGGTTGTGTTTAGAAGGATTTTTAATCCAGAAGTGCCAAAGTCATGTTTCTAGCTTTGGAGTCAAATACTCTGTTTCACATCACTTGGAAAACAAGATTCATGAAGCTTAGACACTTCCATCTATTCACACGAGTGTCCTCTTTAATTGTCTTGTTCTTTTGTTGCTATACAGCCTCCTGTCTAAGAAACAAAAGCATGAAGATATAGATTGTGAGATTATTGTGGGTTTAAGGCAACTGGATCAGTACTTTTTAGCTTTTAATCCCCATGCCATCCTGAAGACATGGAATGAATACAACCAGACAGTCTTCTCAGGCTAATGCTTTATCTCTGTGATGAGCCCCTATTATGGAGAACTGGGGGATCAATACATGAGGTAGTTCAGAAAACCTGTGGTTTGTTTAAATATGAGCATCGTGAAACTCGGTTGTGGAAATCATTACCTCTGAAATACATCTCTAAAACATTATTTCCAATTAAAGGTGGAACAGTTTTCATGGTAACCTGAATGCATACAGGAAGAAGTTAGAGGGAGCCCTAGAGATTCATGCCTTAATTAGAGAAATAGATGACATCACAGAAAGAATTATTGAGAAGGTGAGTTTTCCAATTTTGATTAATTGAAATGGAAAAATGCTCTATCAATCTTATTCATTCAGAAAATGAAGGTTAAAATGCTGAATTATAATTTTGATTTTAACAGAAAAAAGACTATATAAAAACTAATCATTTCATCAATATAAGTAATTATATTTATTTAATTATAAGTCAGTAGGCAAATGGTACTACTTAATGTTACAAGACTTTTGACTTGAAGTTTTTATAGTAACTTTTAAAAGGTGTGTCCTCATTTTATGGGATTTAATTTCTTAGGCAAGGGTAAATTTTATTTTTATTATTTTCATAACACATGCCTGAATTTCTGTGTCAAAATTTATTGGAAGATATTTTTCTAGTTTTGTATATAAAAAAAAAGGGAAGAAAAAAAAGATTTATAAATTCAGGGAGGCACATCTGTCTTTGTTTTACATGTGAATTGCACCTTATGTAGGATTATGACTGTTCAAAGAGATGATGATTTTTGTTTCATCGCTGTAAGGAGAGCAGACAATGTGCTCTATTGATATTTAAAAAGACAATAAAAAAATTCAAATGGAAATGCAAAGAGGGGGAGAAGGAGGCTCTTTGAAATAATTATGATACAGATCCTTTTGTGTGGTGTCATCTTCACCATTTGCACATCCCACTGCCCTTTCCAGAGTGTATTGATACAAGCACTGGATTATGGAAAAGATGTGGAAACCGTAGAAAACCTGATTCGAAGACATGAAGAAATGGAGAGAGAAATCAGTGTTATCAAGTCCAAAATGGAGGTAAGAAGTAGGGAAGTACCAAGGATACTGAAAAAATTTCACTTCTTCTTGAAAATATGGTGCAAAAATCATTGTTACTCTTCAGATTGATTAGCAGGAATTTTCAGCAATACAAGTGCAGCATAAATTTCTTCTCATGAAAATATTGTGCTGCTTAATCCTACTTTATCTTATCAAATATTATTCTTCCTGATGCACAAAATCTAAGATGAAAAGTCCCCTTTTATCTGAGTCTCTGGTCCTCACCTACAAGCCAGGTCAGACTGTACTATATATTTTGGAAAGCATGGATTCCACCTTTCCCCCAGCTCCTGTACTCAGTTGAACCAAAATCACAACTCTATTTCTGTTCAGAACTTAAATGCAAGCCCCATACTGCATGTAGTTTCCTGACACAGACATCAAACACAGAAGTTCTGGTTTATAATTGCCTGCTTGATCCACTCTGCCATTTGTAAAATGCCATCATTTTAAAAGTTTGTATCATCTGGGACTAAATTAAATCGATCATTACATATCAGGTCTAAGCTCCCTTATATTTTTATATTTGCACTAAAAAGAAATATATCCTGTTGAGTCACAGTAGTATAAATCCAATTACAACCTCTCATGTTTGTTCACTGTGGACCAGCATTAAGCCCTTTCATATAGAAAATGTGGTAAACTTTTTTTTCACAATAGTATACCAATAGTGACAGTAGGGTGGTACCTTCAACACTGAGACTTTGTTAGCTAATTCTCATGTGGAACGTGGGTGGTTACTAGAAGGCATAAGCAAGGTTGTATGGGGGTGAGGGACAAGGTATGGGTTTGGGTCTTTTAGTATAATAGCTCTATTTCTTTTTAAGGATTAAAACCAGCTTGGCATGTTTTCTGTTCTGCATACTTAAAATTCTTCATTTTCATCAATTTGATGGAATTTTGCAATAAACTTTTCAACTTCAAACCTGAGTCGATGAGCGTTCATTACTGTTCATCAGACTGCTAATAGAAGTTAGAATTAGCACTTCATTTTCCTATCTGTTTGTCCATCTTCTGCAAAAGTGTTTTTTAAATTGTAAATTAACTTTTGCACATGCAAAGCAATGCACAGAGATCTTTCTTCACATGGATGTTTGCTCGCAAGTGATTGTGGTTTGGTTTTTGGTTTTGGTTTTTGGTTGGGTTTTGTTTTGTTTGGTTTTGGTTTGGGGGTTTTTTTTGTGTATTACATATCCCTTTGTATATTTTGTTATTGTAATTTAATTACCTTTAATTACTTGCCTTTGAGAGCTGGGGTCTTAAAATGGACTATTTTTCCTGAAAGGTAAACTCAGGAATGAATGTAAATATTTGGCATAAATTTACCCCATTATAAATCTCTTCCCAGCCACTGGAACGGGAATCTTTCCGCCTTTCCACAAGGAATCCATCCATAAATGACAAACTGACTATGAAGCAACAGGAGATGAAAAACAACTGGCTACAACTGCAGGGACAGGCCAAAAAAAGGTGAAGACTTAGAGCTGTTTGAATATCTCTCAGCAGGGGCAAAGTTGCTCCCTGGGGTCTAAACCCTGCTTGCCAGAGGTATTTTAAAGGTTTTTAAGGATTTTTTGCAAAGTTTACACAGGCAGCTAAGACACCTGCATTGGAAAAAGTGTGACTTGATACACAAAAAGTTCCACTGATCTGACTTTGGGAAAACTAATACAATATTTTTGTAGTTTATTCCATTAAATAATGTTACTAAAATGCCTTCATACTATCAAATTTAACCTATCATAAAGCCTTTGTGAAAGACTTTTTTTTTTAATGTTCTTGAAGATTATTTTTTTCTCAAATCTTTCCAAAGCAGGAAAGGCTTAATGCTGATCTGTAATCATTGCTGTGAGCAACAGATATGAAGGCTTTCTCATCTTTCTCATGCTAATGAACTGATGTAGAAAAATAAGTATGTTGTCTCCAAGGCAGCGTGCATCTCCTGTGTTTTTGGTTAACATGAGGACCCTTGGGAGCTGTAAGGGAAAGCTTGAATTAATTTCATTTGGCTTCTGTTAAGATACTTTCCTCTGCAAATGGGGAGGAAGAGACAACCAGACAGTTCCGTGTCAGATAATGCTGAACTACACCTTGTGTGGCAGGAAAGAGAAGCTGGCAGCCTCGTACCAGTTGCAGAAATTTAACTTGGAGATGAAGGAGATACTAGACTGGGCCCAAAACACCAGAGCTTTAATGGAATCAGGGGGGCTGCCTAAAAGTGCAAATGAAGCTGAAAGTATGATTGAGGAGCATCAGGAGAGAAAGGCAAGTATCTTCTGTGGTTCCCATTGCACATACTGGGAAACTTTCTGTGTACGCAGCACGCATCTGTCGATAACATGGTAAATATCTATTTTCAGTTCCAGGCTGGGGATAGAAATACATACTGACAAAACTGTTTCATGGGCATCTTGGCAGCTTGTGTCTTTGCAAAAAAGCTCAGAAGCCCCATGAGCTCTCACCTGTACTGCTGTCCAAGACTGATGATGAAAAACAGGTTCAGTCTCATGTCATGCCCACTGCTCATCTCCTTATTCATATTGCAAAAGAAGTTAATGCCAGTTAATCCTTGCTTTGAGCTAGACTTTTTCATGTGAACTTTATTTACTTGAGAAAAAAATAAAAACAGTAGTTTGTTTCACATAGCAAAGTAAATTACTTCTGAATGGTGCTACACATTCCATTCTGAAACACTTCATACCCCAGTAATTATTACCTTACTAATGTTTGGTAGCTAATTTGGCTAATACTTTCAGTTTCTTTTCTAAAAGGAGTGATATTTTAATTAACAATAGGAAAAAAACTCAATATTTTACTTTCTCCCAAGAATCACAGCTGTCTTTCAGCTGTTGTGCTATGTTCTCTTTGCAATTATTTTACTTCTAAAAATTCTATTCACAAAATAATTACTAATACTAATAATTTGTGGGTCCTGTGCTGTGTTATCAGCACAGTTTGTAGATTCTGGTTAATTTTCTAACCTTGAATTTAATGTGAAGTACCTGAAGTCCCTCCTTTGTTGGAGTCATCCATTTTAACCATGCTTTCATGTATCACTTAACAACAATTTTGCTAATAATTCTTTGTCATATTAGAAATGCCACATGCCCCTGATGTAGTGTGCTCTGAATTCAAATGGTGGGAAGATCTAAGTCTTTAATATCTGTTGGTCAAGGAGCCCAGATGGCTTTAAGGAGACAGTCATAGAGAAAAGGAAAAATTCAGGCATTATGTTCTTATGTTGACTATGCTGAAATTATAGCAAGGCAAGAAGGAGGGGTTTTTTCATTCTGGTTAGCAGCTCAAACCAAAGTCCTTGGGAGAGACTAGAGTTGAACATGGGATGTGAATTTTAAAAATATTTGAATTATGATTTTATAGCTGTGTTATCTATGAGTGGACAACACCACCATCCAAAAATCTCTAAAAGCAGCAGTTCTAATTTCCGAAATTTAATAGTACATGTCATTGTGTTTAAGGTAGTTTATTATTTCAGTCCATAATTATTTTCATATTCAACTTGCTTTCATTCCACATTCAGTTTGCTGCATAAAAGTCATAATTGCTTTTTATGCTTTCACCTTCAGGATTCAGTATAGGGGTATAATTAATTCCTCAGACCAGGTGCAAAAGTTAAATGTGTTTCATTTTAAGAGCACAAAATTAAGTAAAACCATGTCTTTTATGTAAAAATCTGATGCCAACTTGTTTGTTGGGAGAGAAAAAAATTCTGGGTGAGAATTCTGGAGAGAAAAGATTTCTTAAAAGAACCACTTTTATGTAGGAAGACTGGGGGATGATATAATGGATGCTTGAAATTGTGTTCATTTATATCTCAGTGCTTTTTAATCTGTTTCTAACTAAATCTCAATTTTAATTTGTAAGAAAACAGTTGCTCCTAGACCAGTAAAGTCATTTATTATTTCCATTTATTCTCTCTTAGGCAACTCTATGCCCTTCCAGTAACATAGCTCAAAGGTGAATGATTTTCCATACCAATATTAGTGCCAGAAAGTTACAGCCCAAACTTTTCCCCTTAATGCTTGTATTCTGAATAACTGGCTTTTCATAAATCCTTGACATCAACCTTAGTAATGTACTTTAGGAGGAGATTGAAGCCCGAGTGGAAAGATTCAACGCTCTCAGTGACTATGGTAAAGAACTTGCCAATTCTGGTCACTATGCAACCCCTGAGATTCACCAGTCCCTCTCCAGACTGCAGCAAGCCTGGTCGGAACTGATCCAAGCATGGAAAGAGCAATATATAAAATTGTTTCAGGCACAAGATTTACAGGTGAGTAAAATTACATTCAATAGAGAATGCACCTCCCACTGACGGTTTTTCTTAATATAAACAGCATAATTATGGGATGGTAGGATGAAAGATGTGTTAATAATACCCAGTTTTTAATCTATATTTCACTGGTTTCTGTAAGACATGCTGAGGGCCAAACACATTCAGTGGTGACAGGACTTTGAGAACTTTTACCTCTACAAATCATAGAATTTTCTGTGGAATATATGCTAATATGTTTTTCAAAGACTGTAAAACTAAGGAAAATTTGGTCGAACTCTCATACATCTGGAAAAAGACACAGACCTATAATACAACATTACTATTCTTCCAAATTCTATAACCTTCCCAAAAAGACATGGAGCCAGACAAGTGTTTTTTAAAAACTGAAGAAAAATTTAGCATGGATGGAATCATGTAAATTTTTTTTCCTGGCCCTTTTACCTAATAAAAGAACTATTTTGGCTGCAGTTTTCCAGAAATACTTCCCTGCAACAGTCATCTCACTTTTAAAAATTCTGTTCAAACAGAGATTCTTCAATGAAGAATGCCAAGTACTTTAAATAAGAGCTGGGTTACTAATTCCATCTAAAATTGTCACATATATTAGAATTGAAATCTTATGGTATGGGCAGTTTCACTGCTTGTTAATGTATTACATTAATTTTTGAAATAACCATGAAAGTTTTTTTTTTAATTTCAGTGTACTCTGCTGAAGTCAGGTGAGCTTCTGCTTTACATGCATTTCAGCATATTGTCATGTTTGTAACTGTTGGGTTTTTTCCTGTACAGAAATTCTATGGCTACGTGGAACGGATTGAGAGCTGGCTCAGCAGCAAAGAGGCCTTCCTAGCTAATGAGGACTTAGGGGTATGTGCTCTGAGAAATCAGTTTTCTCTGCAATCAGTCTGGAGGAGAGGCAACTGCATAATGATGTGCTCTGAATCTTCCTGTGCTCTTTCCCCTTTTAAAGTTACTGCTCTGCCCTGTTAGTGGTCTAGGATCAGATTTCTTTCCTTGGTACTTTACACAGGATGGGAATCTCAGCCCTAAGAGTGATGAAAGAATCCAACTACTCTGGTTATAGCAGGAAAGGGAACCTGCATGGAAACACAGAACTCTAGCATGGTCTGGGTTGGAAGGGACCTTGGAAAGACCATCCATTTCCAACCCCGCGCATGGGTGGGGACACCTCCCACCAGCCCAGGTTGCTCAATGTCCCATTCAGCCTGGCTTGTCTTATCTGACCCAAGTACATTTGCCAGCAGTGTGCAAATCCTCACTGCTGGCATACCCAGAATTACCTACCACAATAGGCAGTATGTAAATTAGTGCAATAGTGCAATAACTGAAACTGCAGACTGATGCATGGGCTGCAAACGCTGTTCAGGATGCCAGATGCATACTCTGACACTTAGCCCGCCCTACACCTTGTATAGGCAGTGCTACTAAATGAGTTGCCTCTGCAGGGGCTACAAAAGCATTTCAGAGTTCAGTTTATTTGCAGTCCCTTCACTACAGTATATGAGACTTAAAAGGACTCATCCAATCACATTTAGCTCAGCAGTGTGCAGAAAATGCTCTGTGAGTAATTTCCCATCCAATGACTCCTGGAAGCACCCAGAAGTTTAGTGGTTTTTTCTGACCCATTTGATGTGAGCTTATTGCTTCCTTTAGAATAGTGGAGAAGCAGAGTTTACTGCAATAACAGCATTTTAACACCACTGGTTCTACAAGTAAAGTGCAGAGGGGTGCTAAAAGGAGAATTCTGAGTCATTAAGCTTGGGTTTCACAAACATTACAAGAAATGTTTCTCTCCAGATTAACTGTAATGTCAGACTTCAGTCCTCAAATTCAAGTCTGGATCTGAGCTCTTCCAAATTCCAGGAGTTGAAACTGAGACTATAATTTTAACATCTTTCTGTGACTTTCTGTTCACTTAGCTCTGGTTTCAGTTAGGCATCCCATGTTTGCTTTCAACACAGCATTGTCTTAAGACTGATTTAAAATTAGGGGTGGATATTTAAATTCTTGAAAAGTTGTATGTTCTATGCAGCACAATAATATGCATGAGAAGCTAAGCATTCAGCACTGAAACAATGGCCTCAGACCTTGCAGAGAACATTATTTAGGTCCCAAGTGTGAGATCAATTCAAATCAATTCCAAAGAACAATAAATTTTCATGCTAGCTAGTTTGCAAATATGGCGTAAATACCATTTACCTTCTGGATTATCAGTGTTTTGGATGGAAAAACTCCGACTGAAAGCAGCTTCCCTTTGTTGAATTCTATCCAGGACTCAGTGGCTAGTGTGGAGAGCCTGCAGCGGAAACACGCACAGTTTGAAAAAGCCCTGGAAGCTCAGATGGAGAAAATCGATGAGATGGCTTCATTTGCTCAGCAGCTAACACAGAACAAGCATTATGACTCAGAAAATATCAGCAACAGATGCCAGGCTGTTCTGAGAAGGTGAAGTCAAATCCTTCCCATGTCAGCCACCAATCTCTTCTGCAATGAGACCTTCTTCCTGTGATCATTATCTTTAAATTATTTAAGAGAACTATAAGCTGGTTTGCATTTGCTCAACTTCAGGCTTTGCACTGGGGTCTTCCCAATTTGGCCATATTTAATTAGGAGGCTTCCAAAATGCAATTCAGTGGAGGACAAGCAGGATTCAGAAAAAAGAAAATTCTCTCTAATTCTAAATTCTGACCTGGCCTTAGGGACAATGCTGCAAAGAGAAGGCCTGCCATGCCATTAAATATTTCATTATCATTAAATACCATCAAGAAAGGTCATTTGCTAGACAACTGCTTTTCTTTGCTCTAATGGGGTTGATCTTCAACCCCCACCCAAATTATCTGTTAGGATATTTGCAAATTTTCTGATCAGATCCTGCCCTTTCTTGTGAATTACTTTATTCCTACTATCAATTTGCATCTTGTTCATCTTAAAGAAGCAATGAAGTAAAAGCAGTAGTATTCACTGCTGTGGTAGATGAAAAGAACTACATGAAAGTTATGAAAAAGATACTGGAGGTCCCTTATGATTTAAGTAAACATATTGATTTATTAATATTGTCTAATTTTATATGATTTATTAGTATCTCTCATCTGCATTAACATGAATAAAGTGTTGCAGGTGCAAAATTGGAAAACAATTAAAGGATGGTGTGGCTTTGGTTTATCTGTGACAAGCACCATCACACTTGCAGAATTTCCACATAAGAAACATGCTGAGTTTATGTTCTCTTGAACCCTGAAAGGCAATAATGATGATTTCTAGATGCAGATACAATATATATAAAATTTGTGGGTAGCTTAAATATATCTATTGGTTAGCAATCTTTTCTGTAGTGTCCTGGACATCTTCTCTGACAGTCCAGATCAAGGGGATCTGCATATTATGGTCATTTCCCTCCTAGGGAATGGAGGATTAGATCATGTGTGTTTTAGAGGTGAAATTTGAAAACCCTTAGGTGTCTAATTCACTCTGTGACTCTGTGACTTTTACCTCACACATCTGTCTTCATCTCAGAAAAGAAAGACTACTGGAGAACGCTGCTGCTCGCAGACACTTGCTAGAGGAATCAAGGCTTCTGCAGAAGTTCCTGAAGAATTCTTTTGAGGTACAACTACACAGGATTCATCATATTCTAGTTTCTTAAAATATGTTGTGCTGCATAGATTTAAGTACCCAGACAGATCAGGGAACTGAGCCTGGAATGAGATAATATTGGGAAAGATGAGGATAAGAATGAAGAGATATTTTTTTCTTCTTCCCTCTAGTGTAGTCTAATAAATGAAAGATCCATTGTACACTGGACAACAGAAAAATGCAGAAGAAATAAATGCATTAAAAGGGAATGTGCCACCATTTAAAAAAAAAGTAATAAGAAAAAAAATAGTCCTTTTTTGTGAGATACTGACAATGGGTTAGAAATAAGGAGGTCATTGTCTATGCTTCCCCATGCACACATGCGCCCATGCATTTTCTCACTGCCTGGGGGCTATCTGATGGAGATAGCTCCCTTCCAGGCAACAGTGCTAGTAAACAAACTTATAGGGCTGACTTCATGAAGGGCAGGAGGAGCTTAGGGAAGCAGAACCCCCAAAGGACAACTCATTTTGGTCCCCGCTTACCAGTTCCCTGTTTTATATGTATAAGAGGAGAACCTGGCAAGCTGGAGCTGAAGAAACTGAAGAATCACTGAAGATTTTGTTTGCTTCTTTTCTTTCCTCCTCACAGGTAGCTGCCTGGATTAACGAGAAGAATAGCATTGCCCAAGATGACAGCTGGAAGGATCCAAGCAGTCTGCAGACCAAACTGCAGAGGCACCAGACTTTCCAAGCAGAGATCATGGCCAATAGAAATCGTTTGGACTCCATCAAATCAGTGAGAGAGCAGGGTTTTGGGCAAGGGTGGGCAGCTGGCATGAAAGATTCTGCAGGCAGTGTGAGTTACAGTGATCTCCAACAGGGGAGGGGTAGTCACTGTCCTCTCACTGGCATTGTCCATGTTGTCTCTGAGTATACTGGGAAGCTTATTCTTTTAGTCCATCAAGACTTTTCTGTGTCTGTCTGTTTCTCCACTCTCTCTCTCTTACTATCTAGTGTGTGCTTGCTATGAATATTCACTGTGCATGCAATGGAAACAGATGGAGGCTACAATAAAAGATTCAATCCACTGAATTTAGGGACATCTCTCTGGGTGAATGACACTTTAGAGGTCATCCTTGCTTCTTTCTAGCAGAGAACCTACTGGATTGGATGTACAACCTTAACAAGTCATTTTAGATGTATCCAACAAAAATAATGAAGTCGAGTTTCCAAGTGCTTACTTTGCAGAGACATGCTAGTAGGCGAGATATGAAGGAAGCCTGACAAGATTTGTCAGATACCTGGCAGAAGCTGTGATCAGATGATAATTTTGGAAGGACATGCTGTTACATGTTTATTAATTTTATTTTCAGCACAGTGCTTACTAGATGTATTTTGCAATAGATTCAATAAATAAATAAATTAAATTTGCTCCAGATTCACCTGCATCTTAGAAACTCCTCTCCTCTCCTCTCCTC
>VWZN01020004.1:269421-352337 GCA_013396955.1 Regulus satrapa | reverse complement strand
TTTTTTTTTTTTTAAACAACAGAGCAATTAATGCAGATCAGCTTCTTTGTCCATTGTCTGCTCCCAAGAACTGTCATCTAGTTCTAATTTACCACAAATGTTCAAAAATCACTGTGCTTGGGAAAGGAAATTAACATTCCTGACAGTTCACTGTTTTTGATTGAAAGTTTGTTTTTATGTCTGCATAGGAGGAAGGGAAAAGAGCAGCCATTTGTATGGTATACTTTAATTTCCTGAGCTAGCTGGCTTTAATGGCACATCATAACTCACTCCATGATGTTATCTGGTTTATTCTGTATTTTAAAGGTGTTGCAAATTAAACCTATGTGTCAGAAAAAACAGCATCTAAAAAGAACAATAAAACAAAGACATACGTTCTGTTTCTTATTCTTTGCAGTTCAGTAATACTTTCAAAGCTCCAGGGGATCCTAGCAGACTATCAGTCTCTCCTACAGAAGTCTGACACCCAGAGAAAGCGCCTGCAAGAACAATTCCAGCTCTATCAGTTTGAAAGAGAATTCCAGCTGGTGGATGCATGGCTTTCCAGTAAACTGCCTGTAGCAGAGTCTGACGACTATGGGCAGGACTTAGATGATGTTGAGGTAAAAGAAAATAAAAGCTATTACATGTATTGTGTGGCAAAACAAGGATATATTTGCTGCAATTTTTGTTTAGCTGCTGACAGTGAAGCATGTTACAGTGACAAAAACTAAGCAGAGCTGCTCTATCTCTACGGCAAGAACTCAGAAAGGTTTCTGTCTGCTTTGACAGGCTCACTGAGGTAGCATCCTCCAACAGAAAATTAGATGTATCAGAAAGTTAGCTTTCCTTGGAATAAGGTGAGGTCAGCATACTTTATTTTTTTCCCTGCTCATAAATTTGACAGGACTTAAAAAATCTGACTATGGTCAAAAACACGGGGCTGCAGCATTTATATCTCTTGCTGCTGATTTCAAGGATAAATTTCTCCTTGAATCACGCAATGCAGAGAGGTATAATTAGTAGTGTCCACTCCTCCTAGGAACTGCTGCTTATGTAGGCAAGTTCTGATCATTAGCTTTTGATCTGGGCAACTTCTGCTTGACAGTTAATTTTTCAAAGGCTGTGGTTAATTTTTCTCTGACATAGAATGTTAAACGATCAAGACATCAAGTCTTCTTCTGACTCCAGATCATTTGGATTTATCAAGCGCCATTTGTACTTGTAGATTGCAGTTCATAGCTTGTGTTATACAGAGCAGAGAAAGTGATTCCTTCTGTCTCTCTCATGGAGGTAGGCAGAAATTTCTTTATCTACATTTGTGTCCCCATTTATTCTGCAGGTGCTAGAGAAAAAGTTGAAAGATTTTGTAAACGAGATGAAACCTCTGGGACATTCCAAAGTTGTCTCTTTAAATGAATTAGCATCCAAACTGGATAAGGAAGGCCACAGCAAGATGGATGTCATCCAGAAGAGAACTAAGCAAATCAATGAAATGTGGGAGAAATTATGCAATGCCATTCAGATGAGGACAGAGGTAGGAAACACATTAAAAACTGGGGCATTGATTTCCCTGCAGACTCCCATGTCCTTTCTTTCCCAAACCAATGCATTGCTCATGTTGAAACACAACGTTTATGAGGGCAAAGAGTACATTTTATTCAATTTTTTTCTAGATTCATTTCCTTTTATAGTCACTGCTTACCCTACTGCTCCTGGCAAGGCTTATACTTGAAAGATATTTATCGGCTCCAAGTAATTGTTTTCCTTAATTCACTGCTAACTCTTCTTTGTTTTTCAGTTTCCTGAAAAACAAAGCCAATCCAAAGTTTGCCACCACTAACAGGNATGAGGGCAAAGAGTACATTTTATCCAATTTTTTTCTAGTTTTTTTCTAGTTTTTTTTCTATTTCCTTTTATAGTCACTGCTTACCCTACTGCTCCTGGCAAGGCTTATACTTGAAAGATATTTATCGGCTCCAAGTAATTGTTTTCCTTAATTCACTGCTAGCTCTTCTTTGTTTTTCAGTTTCCTGAAAAACAAAGCCAATCCAAAGTTTGCCACCACTAACAGGAGTCTGGCTCTCCACTTATCACTATCCACTTATCTCTTTATGGAATGACTTATTTAACAGTTTGCTAAACCGTTTGATCAAAATGAACTGATTTAACAGGAATTATTTATGGAAGTACTTATTTAACAGTTTGCTAAACATGATCAAAATTCTCCAGGTTTTTTGCTGAGTTAGCAACTTGAAATCCAAGAAGGCATATGGAAAAGAATGCGATGGAGGACAAAGAGCCAATGCCCTATCTTTAGGCAGCAGTTAGGTGTTAAATCTGCTTACTCCCTCTCAGGAAACGGCAGTCACAGATACGTTTAGAAAAGCAGAACTCAATATTTTTGTGTGTTTTAAGAAGAATAGAAAACATCAGATGTCCTCAATCCTTTTTATTCACTACTCTTGCATGACCTGTTGCTTATGAGGTATCTCAAGCCCTCTATTGTGTTTTAGCAGAAATAAATGCATGGCAATTGTTACTATAGAGTTTGACTATAAACTAGTATTAGGACATTTTTTTTAATCATCTCATTTCAGAAAATCAGTATTTTTGTTAAATTCCTTTTATTTTCACTGTTTGCAGAGTAGACCTTTATTCCTAGAAGTATCTTATGACAATTTCTGTGGTATAGAGAGGTACTTTTAGAGGGCAGTTTGTGCTCTCCATTCTGATCATTCTTCTTTTGTAAGGATAAACTTCTCTTTGGAAACAATTTCTTTCCCTTTCCCAACAGAAATTGGGAAATGAGGTTAACACCTTACTTTAAAGTCACTTAATGGAGAAGCGATTTCATTCCCTCTCAAAATCCCCAGTCATTTTGTACTGCATTATGACATATTAGGGTTACCTTTCTTCATGTTGCAGACACAAAGTGCTGTAGAGTATTACCATTAAATTCCTTCTTTATTCCAGAACCTGAGAGCAGCCCGTCAAGTTCACCAGTATGACCATGATGTGGATGAAGTAAAGGGCTGGATACAGGAGAAGGAGGCAGTGGTGGATATAGAAGATTATGGGTATGATCTTCCAGGTGTACAGACACTTCTCAGCCATCTTGAGGGAGTAGAGGTAAGAGGATCTGTGATGAAGCAGTAGCAGAAAAGCATAGGTGGCAAAAAAAAGGAGAGTAATTCTTGACAGATGCCTCTCAAGATCCTTGCTTGCAAGACACATTTATTGCACCTTCAAATATTCTTTGTGTCTCAGAGAAGAGGACCTTTTCCTCCCGTTTTTAACATTGGGATATTATAGTATTAATACTTTTGTTTTTAAGGATTAACTTCTCTTCTAAAATTTATTTCAAGCTGTTATTATAATTGCAAAGGTGCTGGCTGAACTATAGGAATATTCAGCTCCATATTTGCCAAAATAATCTGTCTCAGGTCTAAAAAAGTTTCTTTTATGTTTGATGATGAATAAGGCATTAAAGGCAAACATAGAGCCGTTCATATTTCCAGGCCCTCTACAGACAGAGGGTAGAAAAAATATGCATCATTGTTAAATCCACTTTTGATAGAACTAAGTAGTGACTTGGTCTTACAAATCCATTCTGTCTCTCTTCCAGAGAGATCTGGGAGTCATCATGAAAGAGCTGGAACGGATTCGAGGAGACGCTTGGCACCTCAGCCGCACGTACCCTGAAGTTAAGGAAAACATCATGGAGAGACTCACAGATGTGGATGAGTGCTGGGAAAAGCTGGACAAAAAGTTTCTGGAGAGGAAGGCAAGACTGAGCCAGGCAGAACAAGTCCAGCTCTATTTCAATGACTGCAGGGAACTCATGTATGTATTAGCCCCTTGAGTGTGGCAGTGGGCCTTATTTCTTGTCTTTCCCTTATAGGATTTTCTAAATTATAGCTGTTAGTTATTTGATTCCTGCACCAGGTGCTCTGTGGCTTGCTTTCAAATCTCTTTGAATAATAATCCATGGCATCTCCTCAACAGCAGTTCACAGAATTTACCAGATATGAGAGGTGACCATGACGCCTCAGTACAGTGTGCATGACAAAGACACTTTTAAGACTTATTCCTAAACAGTCTTGGAGAATTCTGTCCCTGGGGATAAATTCGGTAGTTTCACAATTCCAACTGAAAATACTGTTAACTTTGTAAGAAGATAGGGCTAAATAGTGAAGTAATTTGTACACCTGCAGAGACACCAGTGCCCCTTTTTCTCAGAGTCAAAGCAGCTGCATTAAAGAAAATCTCCTAGAATAGGCATTGAAAAAGTTCACCTATTACAGGAGTAGAAATGTAAAGATAGTGAAATGGTTACCCCTGGCTATTGGACACTTACTATGCTAAGACATAGATCCTGAGCTCATGTAAATCATGCATTAATTTGTGCCAGTTAAGAGTTATGAAGTAAAAAATGTTTTTTAAAAAGTATCTATCAATATGCTTCTTTCCATGAGTGCTCTTTGTGCATATGAAGTACTTTCATGTGTAAGGTTTTGATGGGCATCTGAAAGTCTCTGTGTTCCTTTGCAATGTTTAACGTATATAAATACTGTTAAAGTATGTAGCCTAGGAAATAGTAATTTTTTTCTGAGAATCTGGATGCACAATGCTTCAGTACGTGCACATCTGCATCTGTCTTTTTAATAGGCTATATATAGAAACAGCTCTGGGAAGATAATAAATCCCCTAGATGTTTAATTAAACCTTAATCAATGTATTTTCCTTTTGCTATGGCTTAACCCTAGTCAGCACTAGGTCAGCACCTAAGTACTCCACAGCCACTCAGTCCTTCAGACTCCCAGTGGGATGGGGAGGAGAATCAGAAATAAAAAACAAGTGGACAAAAAACAACCAATGTGTTGAGATAAGAATACTCGAATAATTTAAATAAAGTAAAATATAATAATACTAATGATTAAGAAAATATTAGCGGGGGAAAAAAGGAAAATAACCCTCCCAATAAACAATTGATGCATAATTCAATTGCTTAGCATTCACTCACTAGTGCCCAGCCTGTCCCTAAGCAGGCATTGGTCCCTTCTGACCAGCTCCCCCTAGTTTATATTTGGGGTATGATGTTCTGGATGGTATGGAGTATCCCTCTGGCCAGTTTGGGTCAGCTGTCCTGGCCGTGTTTCACCTCTGCCTGGCTGTTGTGCATCTCCTCACTGGGCCAGCCTGGGAAACAGAGACGTCCTTGGCTTAGGGTAAGCACTACTCAGCAACAGCCAAAACAACAGCGTGTTGTCATCATTATTCTCATACTAAATCCAAAACTCAGCACTATACCAGTTACTAAGAACAGAATTAACTTCATCCCAGGCAAAATCAGGACAATATTAATATCTTTTGTGAGCAAAAAAAAGTCTGTGTAAATGTATCCACAGCCATGGGATGTGTGCATTCACAAATGTCCAGCAGACTCGGATTCCTTCCCTTTTTCACCCTTTGTCCCTGTTCTGTAGGGCCTGGGCCAACGAGATGCATGCTCTGGTGATATCCGAGGAACTGGCAAACGATGTCCTGGGAGCGGAGCTGCTCATCAAGCGCCATGAGGAATACAAGCGCGAGATAGAGAAGCAGTGGCTGAAATATGAAGAAATGCAGCGGGCAGGAGGTGACCTGATGAAGAATGGACATTTCATGTCTGTAGAGGTGTGTTTAAGAGTTAAATATTTTACAAACAAGAGTGAACAAAGAGATGAAACAGACAGGAGGTGCAGCTTTGTCTCTCGGAACAAAAGAGCTAAATGGGACAGTCAGGTTCTTTACTATTAAAAGATACATATTACATGTGACACATAGAAAAAGAAAACACATTTTAAAGTTCTTATGCTACATCACAATGCAATCACCTTGCATTTTTGATGTCCCTGAGTTCACCAAAAGAGACAGAATTCTTCAGAAATATCCGAACGGGTAAAAATGTTAAAATTTCTGTGATTCTGTTATCTGTGTATCATTAAACTTTTGCCCAAGATATTGTCTGTAGATCCAGAGACCACACCATCAAAACATCTTCAGAATTTATGCAAGATTGCATTACTTCTGTAGTAGAAAGAACAAGAAAACTTTCCACAATTGAAGTCTCTCCATTGTTGTCTTGCTATAAATGCATGTCATTTTTGAATCTTCTGGTTCTCACTGATTTTATAGTACAAATTGCCTGGGTATAAAGTTTCATCTTGGGAAATCATATGGCAGAATATTTGTCATACAATATGTGGAATATGCCTAAAATTGTATTATCTATCTATACAATTCATATGATAAGTTAATTCAAGTAGGAAAAAACAGGTCTCAGACATCTTTTCTAAATTATGCTAACACCACAAAATTAGCTAGAGGTCATCTTCTAAATCATGAAGGCAGATTACCATGATAGTTTGCTGTCATGTGAAAGTCTGATTGGATTTTTCAACTCCTGGCATTACAAATATTCTTTTTCTAGATTGAAGAAAAACTATTAGAGCTGTCAGAGTTGATGAAGAAAGTAAAGGAGAGCTGGGACATGAGGAAAGTGTTATATGAAGAGAACTGGGAGATTCAATTGCTCCGCAGAGAGCTTGAACAAGCAGAAGCGTGGCTGGCTGCCAAGGAGAGCTTTCTTTCAGATCCCTCCTATGGGGTGAGTAGGGCCTGGCTCATGGATCAGCTCAGGCCTGAAATTAATCACAATCTCAACAGCAATGCACCCTTGAGATTAGAAAGGGCAGGAGAGCTCTGTCCTCTTGCAGAAAGTGAGCCCAGGGCGGTTGCTGCATTTGACATGGTGATGGGCTCCTGGAAGTAGTGGCTTCTGGGGGGTGGAAGGAGACTTGGGAGAATTCTAAAGCACTTTTTAACATAACTTGCAGAGGATTCAACCTTTCCTGTCTTGATAAGAGTCCATTTCAAAAGGAAAATAGCATTTTCCCTACCTCACAGAGGAAAGAAAAAAAGGCTTTTTCCACCTTGTTTTTCCCATTAAGTGGTAGAAAGTTTTACACAGACAGCTCGATAGCTAGCTTGTAAATTCCTTTATGAATACCAGCATCCATATTTTTGTTTGTTTGTTAGGTTTTTTCCTCATTGTTGACTGTCTTCTGATAGTTTACAAGATTGTAAAACAAAGTCATGGACTTGGGTATCAGAAACTAAGCAGAGGACATGACAGAATTCTCAGATGTTGTATGTCAGGAACAAACTCTGTGTCTAGCACAACACAGAATCCAAGTACTCAATCTGCATGTAAAAAGTTACAGCTGGAAGCCACAGTACTATGTGGCCTTGCAGAAAGGGCAGGTTGGTATTGGAGCCCTTTTTCTCCTGCACAGCAAAAAGACTGCAAGATACAGATATTTTTTTAAATCTAAATTAATATTTTTCATACACTAGCAGTGGTTTAGACTTTTAATTACAAAATTTTCAGAATCCTCTCTTGGCTAAATAGAATGAATAAATCAGAAAAAATCTTAAACATAATCTTATTTTTTACTTCTGTATGTGGTATTTTTTCATTCAGGATTCAGTGTCTGAAGTAGAGGAATTATTGAAGAAACATCATGATTTTGAGAAGATGCTTGCAGCACAGGAGGAGAAATTTGCTCAGCTCAGCAGAAAAACTAAGGTAAGTAGTAGGAGGTTGATGAGATGTGTATGAAACAGGACGATGTGGGTCATTGATTGTTTGAATGTCACTCCATGTAACAGATGGGGTAAGTGAGTAACCAAAGCTGAAATATTTCAGACAGAGCAAGACCTGCATCAGAAGAGATCAACTAGCTTGAAAAAGCTGTAGGGGAGAAGTAGATATTTTCTTCTGCCAGGACCAGTGAAAAGGGTGTGAGAAACAGGGTGATCTCTGACTTCACAGATGGAGAGATTTTGCCTCATTAAGGATTTCAGTAGGGAGCTGGAGCCACCTGAAAGTGGCAGAGGATATCAAAGGGCTGAAAATTAAGGGAGACCAAGGCACAGATAGGTCTTTTTCTGTCTGGCACAGGATTTTTACAATGGACTGTGTTAAATACCAAAGATATTCAGTGAGCCTCTCAGATTCTCTTTCATTGTGGGGAAAGTTTTTTAAATTATTTCCCTGAAATAACCAGCAAAACATAATAACCAACAAACCAGCAAAGTTGTGTTTGACTTTAGGCTGAAAAATAATCTGTGCTTCGTTCAGTGATTTGCAAATTGGCTAAATGAAGGGACAAAGGTCCATCCCTCCAAAATTTTCCGTGAGAACAACCCTGGATACTCAATGTTCTTACAAGAAAATTAAAGCAGCAGTGCCACAAAGAAAGGAGCACAGTTTCTCTTGAGCTTAGTAAAAAAATAATCAGCCTCCAGAGAACTTAGTAAGGGCAGAATTCACCATATTTGAGGTTAACTGCCATTAGTATTCATGATTTGGGCAACAAAGTAATGCTTAGCACATGACAATTAGATTCAGATCTACCTCCAAGAATGCCAATGGAAGTACAGGCCTTAAGATTCAATGCCAGGAGACAGTTTATTTGAAAAACTATTCCTGCTTAAAATAACAAAATCTTAGATAAGTATTCTTGAAGAATGCAATGAAGGTGATTTTAAAAGTGTAATACTGCTGTCCTATAGAGAGAGATGAATCTTCTGAAACAAGTGGACACAGAAGAGAGTGAGCAGAAGGATAAAGGCAAAGTTGTACGCGTTCCTTCTCTGAAAAGAAAACCATCTGACAAAAGGAATGCACCACCAAAAGTGACAGAGACAAAGAGCACAACGCCACTCCCACCCATGCCTGCACACAGCGTGTCCTGGAGGGTCCCACTTGAAACTATTTTCTCCCCTGTTGAAAAATCGCCAAAATGGTTCCAAGAATTCACTTCCTCAGAAGTCCCTGAAGTGCAGAGCAGCAACAAAACAGAAATGAAAGCTGAGACAAGACTTGGTGAGATTATCACTCCAGCTACGCCAAAGATGGTGGGCCCACAAGCTGCATCGTTGGAAAGTCACAGTTCCTTAGGTTCTCCTTTATCTCCTACTCCTATAAGCCAGCAACAGAGCAGCAGTTTGTCAGAGTCACAAGCCACAGACGACATATCTCCTCAGGAGAAAGGTGCTATAGGCTCCTCTTTAGCCAACCTGCAGACCAAACTGACAGCAACATCACCCGAGCCTGGACAAAAGTCACTAGATAACTCACCAAACTTACTGCTGTCTAGCTCCTCTTGGGAGAGATTGAAGAGTACATCTTCGGTAAGTCCTAGGAGTTTCTGGTTCTCTCCTCACCAAACCACTATCCAGTGCTAAAGTAAAAGTAAAGTTCTGTGCGAAAGTCACAAAGAGCACCATACAGTGGGCACTCTAGTGGGTACACTCCTGGATTCAAGGAAGAAGCATTTTCTGTGCCTTTGCAGTTCAAACACTTTCCACAAAGATGGTTGACTTAAGCATCTATGTACATCTTAAAACTATTTTTAATTTGCTAAGTTTTATAGCCTAGGTCTCAACAAATATATTTCTGTTTTTCTTTTCCTGAACTATTAGCTATTCCTGCTGCTAAATACTCAGCAGAGCACTTAAAAAACAGGTGGTGTCTCACAAAGAGGATGATTTATTTACCTAATGTGTGAGGTGGCAGTGCTTACTGTCCACTCTGTTTAGAAGTCAGAGAGATGGAGGACTTCATGGCACATTTGACAAAGATCTGACCAGGTGCAAGACTAGAACAAACAACTCCTGTTTGCTCACCCTGGCAGAAAATTCACTGTTAACCCATTGGCAGATAAAATTGTTTCCCTTTGCTTCTCTGCTCTTGAGAGGAGCATGTTTGTCACATACTCAAGTGTACAAGTACAACACTATACATTGGTGTAACTCAATAATTGTGGAGGTGGTATGAATAACTTGAACAATTAAGCTGTAACGTGCATGTAATAATATAAAAAATAATATTATTTAATTTCCACACTATGATAAAAAATATCCATAAGTAAATTTTTTGAGAAGGATTTGAATTCTCTTCATTTAGGTGGTCTATCAAAGAAACAATTGCAACCTAGTGAGGGTTTCCATCTGTGCTGTCAATGTAAAGATCAGTTTCTTTGCATGGAGTTTATCTAAAAAAGACCTTCAGAAATTTAACATAGGCTTAAGGGCCATTTTAAAGTTAAGCAGCAATGTTCTTGTATGTCTCAGGTTTCTGCAAGTCTCCAGAACATGGAGGGTTTCCTAGAGAAGCGAGACCAGCTCCTTCCACGAAGACAACAGGTAGAAATAAACACCATTACTCTGGGTTATTTCATTTTTCCTTGAGTTATAGTCTAGATCTGGTCTGTCTTCTTCAGGATAAGCTCTTGCTGAAGAGCTCAGTAGTTGGGTTTGCTTCAGCTATCCCTAAAATGCATGAGGAAGTGTCCACTGGCTCTGATCAGTACCTGATCTCTCAGAGAAAGGGACAGTGGAATTATTGCATGTCAGGGGAACCAAACAGAACAGGGTCTGTCTGTAGTTAATGAATTTATAAACCAGAGTCTAGGCTGCATGAGCACGTTAATTACAGCTTCCTAATTATAAACTATATATCAACTGGTTTCAACATATCAACTGAATTGGGGGGGAAAAACCCAAATAAAACAACAAAAAAACCCCACAACAACAACATCAACAACAAAAACCACACCACAAAAACCCCCAAAACTTCATGACCCTGTAAGAGCATGTGATAATTTGTCAGCAGTGAAAACCCTCAGTCTCATGCTCCTAATACTTGTAATTTCTCACTGTGCTAGAACAGAATTAAGGTTTTGTTTATCTTTGAATAATTGGTTCATTTAATACAGGTTTGAATAAGAATGATATCTAAATTCTTATCCTGGGAAATACCACTCCTTCAAGTCAGTAGCCTAATGGTCACAGCAGGCCAGGAAATTTTCTAATATTCACCACCCATCTGCAGACATCAATGTTCGCTGAGTTTGCACATAAACAAGCTGCCTTGGCTTATTTATCCCATAGAATATTTCCTCTGAAATTTTTAACTTTCAAAACCTTTGAGTTTTGAAAGTTAAAGACCTACTTTAAAAAGGGAATCTGGTATGGACTCCATCTTCTGGAAGAGAAATTTAGCTTTTCTTGACTTCTGGGCACACAGAATTTAGTGTTCAGAGATACTGAACTTCCATATTACCCAACAAGAAAAACTACAACTTACCTTCCTCAGAACTATTTCCTTCCTTTTCTCTGAATGACAAAGTTTTCAACTTTATTCACTGGTGTAACAAAATATGATTATAAGACTCTTCTCATCAAGAAGAGTCTCATGGCACTAGGCTAAGTTTCTGTGGTACATAGTCAGGGTTGGACATAGCTGCTACTTTTGCACATTGTTCAGTAGCATTCCACTGGGGTTAGTTTAGTAAATGAAGATGAATTCAGCAGCCACGTTAGATAGTAACAACACACTTGATAAAAGTAGCCTGTGACCAGCAGGCAGGGGCCAGTGCTCCAGCTAGGGAAAAAAAGGTAGAGTTTTAGTGCTCAAAAATTAGACAGAACTTTGATTACCCACCTTCAACAATGTTGTTGACCACATGGTGTAGAGCTTGCTTGAATCAGGTTGTGTCATTTGTTCAGTTCTGACTCAGAAACCCTTTCTTGAATCACTCACACAGAAACCATAGCAGGTTCTGTCTTTCTAAGAGATAACAATGACTGTGAGAACTTCTGCTATCATAATATCAACAGATCCAGGCTTCCTATGGAAGTTGCCTGTGAAAGATTTCACTAGTCCTATAAAACATATACTGCCCAACTGAATTTTATTACCATTTCTATTCACGTAGCCACACTCAAGGTCTTGGAAATCCTTCTATGTAAAACTTGATGGATTAAAGCTTGATTTCTATAATGATGACAAAGAAGCAACTAAGGTAATTTGATATTTTTTTAATCTTTCTTGCAAACTTTGTGTCTACATATGTAAAAATTAATTTTAAAATGTCACCCTTGGTTTGGGGCTGGGGTGATCTGTTCCCTTTCAAATGTCAGCCGAGTAGGAATTTAGCAATTATTCAACTGATAAAACTAACAAACAGAATAATAAGCTTCCAGAAATTTTCAAAGATACATCTTAAAAGAAGTATCTTATTCAAGAATTACCTTCAAGATATAATGCAATCATCCATGGTTCCTCTGTGTGTCATCCTATTCAGTGATTCTAGAATTAAAGTCAGAATCATAAAGAGATGGGTGTATAGTCTACCTGCAGATCGGTATGGAATTGAATCCTAGCAGAAAGGACATAGAAGACATTTTGTTTTAATTTTATCCCCCTTCAGAATGCGTCCACAGTCCTGTCCCTCAGCATTTCTGGTGCCAAATGCGAGAGGCTGGTGAATTATACCAGGAAAGAGAACGCCTTCATGCTGCGGTGAGTGCATGAGAAGGGCACAAATAAAAGCCTTTGCAGCTCCCTGCCACAGTCACCTAAGGCTGTATGTTGTTAGGAGGCATAACTGGAGTGTCTCACAGAAGGTATGAGGCAAAACTGGCTAGAAGTAACCTTTTTGTATCCTTATTTACAGGCTGATAGATGGGGCAGAGTATTTCTTTGCAGCACCTTCTCAGACACTGATGGAGGACTGGCTGCAATCACTACAAAATAATATAGGTATGTTATCATTCCTTCAAGAATGAGCTGTGCTTTTAGCAAGTGATGGTATGAGAAAGAGAAGAGAATTAGAAGATGTCCTTAGCTTGGGGCACTTTGTGCCATCCTTTTTGCCTCTGTTAGAAAGCAATACACAAGTCACCTGCTAACTTGTGATGTAGTGACCTGGCAGAGGAATGCAGTCCAGGGTGACATGCAAAGCAGTCTTTCAGTTCTACTGTGGCCAGCCTCGGGTTATTCTCTGGTATGGGCATGGGGCTGTATTTATCCTTTTATTAAGGAGCTGATTAGGATTTGATCAACAGCTTTTCTTCTGAATCTAGATCTCTTTCTGGACATCTCTCTACAGAGTGGCTTACTGGGAAGGAAGACATAGCAGAATTACAACTGTGATGGTCAGAGAAAATTGTTATGGACCTAGGAGTGGCAAACTCTGCCGCTAATGATACTTTGTATTTGTTGGGTTTTTTTGACTCTGTAGGACACAATAACAGATCCAGTTCTACTGTGATGGCACAAAGTTTCATTTCAAACACAGAGACCTCCCAGAAAAGAGTGTGGGACTTTCCAGGCAAGGACACTGCTGAAAGACTAACCAGCAGAAGCTCGCTCCTGAGGTATGGACTGTGCCACCCAGCTGAATGGGTGTCAGTGCTGTTTGTGCTCAGATAGCAAAGAGACTGCCTTGAGGTCAAAAAGTCCTGCTGCTCTGTCACTAATGTCCCCAAAATAATGTCAGCAGGAGCAAGGTAGTGGCTGTCCCCCATACTTGGCACTGGTGAGGCAACCCCTCTAGTGCTGAGTTCAGTTGGGAACCACAGTCCCACAGCTGGGCAGACTTTTGCTGCTGAGATAGACACTTCATGAGTCCTTACATACACAGAGAGACTTAAACGCCTCTAGATTATACCTCATTTTCTGCTGGTGTATTTTGCTGACAGGAGAACACCTTCTTTCAAAATCAAACCAGAGAGAGAGTCTGCAGGATTTTCCAGAGATTTTAAGGAAGATGGACCTACAGTGACAGGAGCATCAATCACCACCCTAAGCCTAGAACAAAGTGGAAATAAAACAAAACTGCTTCCATCTCTAAAAGCAGAAAAACGAAAATGACATTTGCTTCTATGAATTCCAGACAATTATAACTTAAGTCAGCCCTCTGGAAATGTATTAAGATGTTTTAAGTTAATCATTTCCCTCATAGTTCTAAAACTATGTATTTAATCCCATAAAATTTTAAAATATAATTAAACAGGACTGAATCTGGTATACTTCTACATGTACAACTTTGTCATTTGTCATTATCACCCAAGTCTTATCTATTTCAAGGTACTAAACCAAAGGGGAGGGGGACCTTTAAGCCAGACTGCTCAAATGAAATGATTCTGTGAGACAGGAAGGGTGAGCAGAGCACGAGGTGTACACTGTGAGTTAACTACAGCACATGCAAGTAGATTTGCAGACACCAACAGAGAGATTTAGGAGGCTTGGGTGGTCTGGGAAGGCAAAGGTAATGTTATATACTTCCTACAGCGCTTTGCAGTCTCCACAGTCTTTCCTTTTTACAACATATAGACCAACAACTCCCTATTTGCCAAGTCTTTCTGGGTGAAGCAATCAGGAAAAAAATGTTCTGAAGTGTTACTAATTTTTAATGGAATCTGAAACTTAAATAATGCATTAACAATCAGGAAACTTTCAGGAAAGGAAATGAAATCTTGCTATTTCAAGAATCAATTGACAGGCTCTGGTCCATATCCCTGCACTTCATGGTATCCCATAGCATTTGATGGTTTTCCCTTTGGTGAAATTTTAATTTAATTTTTTTTTTAATTAGTCATGAAAATTTACCAGTATCCTCTCCTGTGGGGTTGGTTTGTTTGTTTGCTTTCTCCCTGGTTTTGGGATTTCTGTACAGTTAATTTCAGCAAGTTTTGGTCCTTTTCACTGCACCTCATTTAATCCTGATCATTTGCTTGAAGTCACTCCATTTCCAAATTTTCTTTTTTTCAATTGCATTTTATTTTATCACATCTCCTTTCCTTTCTTTTTTGTGGTCAAGATTTTGTTTCCTTTCCTGAAAGGAAGTTTCCGTGTAAATGGGTAAGAAAAATAAGATAGGGAGGAGGAATTTTAGTCCCCAAGCAGCAAGCTTCACATTCTAAGTTATGGTGTAATAAAGGGGAAGAATTTTTTTTTCTCCTTCATATCTGTTTCTGAGACAAAAAACCTTACCTAGCATGAAGCTGAAGAAAAATGGCATTTTTCCCCCATGACAGTGTAGTGGCTGGCAGCTCTTCCCTGACAGGTGAAAGCTAAAACGTCAAGTCCTTAACTTCTCTCAGAAGGACTTCAGCCTTCATCCCTTTTTATGCAGTCTGAAGCATCACTCTTGCTCTCTGCTTGCAGTCCTCTCCTCTGCACTGACCACTTCTGCAGTGGTAGGGGAGTGGAACACTTTATACCGAGTTTATACACATACTTCACAGACACATGCAACATCTAGAGTTTAAATTTGTGTTCAGTCAGATTCACACCAGTCACAGGCATCCAAAAAAAACCAAACAGCTCCAGTATTTGAAACTTACCATTTAATTGTACAAAGATGTACCTTGGCTGTGGCTCAGTACAGCTGCCTCCTCACCCTGCCTTTTGCCATTCCACTGAAGAGGGTTTTACCACCGGTGGTAGATTTTGTTTCAGGCTCTCTTCTGTAAACCAGATTTCTTCCCAGATTTCTTCCATTCAATCTTGAAACCAGTGGATGTCCTGTGAAGTTCTCAGCAGGCATTTAGCATAAGTAGCACCTACACACCTGAAAAAAACCTCGTCTTGTGTTTAAGCACGTAAAGACTCTCATGGGTCAGGTGCTCTTTTGCAATATTTTATTTTTAATTTATATATTATTAAACAGTTAAAAGTCATAAGCAAGTGATATCTATGAAGAGCAGCTAATAGTTATAAGAAAAGTCTCATTTCCTCTGTGTTTGGCAGTAGATAGCAAGCTCTTTATTTGTGGGGGTTTCCCAGCAAATGTTCATCAGAGAGCAGAGATCTGGGGCGCATTTTGGATGAGGTTTTTGGCAGGCATGCATTCAGCTTCAGTGGTTAAGCAAACACACCACCAGACCAGCAAGGCCTGGTTTATGACACATGCCTTTTTTCAGTGAGATTCACAGGTTTTTCTTTCTTTCTTTCTCCTGGAAGTGCCTGCTTTGGTTTGCATGCACTCTGTTCAGTCACAGTATAACGTGGGGTACTAGGCCAAGGAAAAAAAAACAAAACACAACCTCTGAGGAACAACCACACAGAATTTCAGAGGCCCTTACACTCTGTGTTTATCCTAACCAGTCCTGAGCACAGCTCACTGAGCAGCCTGATATCACTGAAACTATTATATTAGTGATATATAAATATCACCTTATATTTCTGTGATTTTGGGGCAGTGCAAATAATCATGCTCTGACCAGAGTTCAAGAGTGCTTTGAGGGACAACCTGTGCCAGCCATCACTTCCCAGAAGCTGCACGGACAAGACTGTGCAAGATGTAGGTCACTCCAATCTGCAAAGTTCTCCAACAGCCTTGGTCTTCACAAATGCCCTCCAGGTCCCCCTACTACACCATCAAACCAGAAACAGATTCCTTCAATGTCATTGAATCATAGAACCATTTATGTTGGAAAAGACCTCTAAAACCATCCAGTCCAACTGTTAACTCAGCACTGCCACCTCCACCACTAAACTCTGTTCCCCTGTGCCACACCTACATCATGTTACAAAAACAAAAAGGCATCCAAAATGAAACAAAAAGGCACTCTGATGGGTAATGATACAGCCCTTGCAAAACTTCAGGCTCTGAAATGCAAAAATATATTTGAAAATGCTGTTATCATTTAAGGCTACAGAGGTACCACATGAGATGCCAAGGAAATGAAGGGGCACATGCCTGTCTGTGCCTCTGGCTACAAGATTAGACAGCAGCTCCCAACCTGACCTATAAGTGTTGGCAAAACCTCTGGTGCCGGTTCTCCCAGCAGAGTCACACCACCTTCCCCCCCATACAGCTCCCTCGCTCCCACCCTCCTTTCCTCCCTTTGTAACAGGATTCAACAGTCTCTCAGAACAGTAAGTTCCCATCAGCTGTGGGTTACCTGAAAACTTTGTGGTTTTGTGGCTCCTTCACATCCTACTGGGCCTTCCTGTTTGTGTCAGCAGCACTATGAATGCACCAAATGTGCTCCAATTATTAGACTGTGGAGCATTTTGAGTGACCAAATTTTCTCAGTGTGGCTGAGCTGCTTCACTGCTGGGTACGTGCTGCCAAGGTTCACAAGGGTTACAGATTGTTCTCAGTAGCCCACGAACACAACAGGGATATCTTTGTGCAGCAGCAGAGCTTTCTAGGACCAGCCAGGAGGAGCATGGAAATGGTGCACACCCTGTGAACATGTGTGCACAGAGCCATGTGGGCTTGTGTGTGCCACACAATTCTGTGCCAGGACATGCTGCTCTCCTGGATGAAGGTAACAGATTCAGCTGGATCAACTCTCAACTCAAAATAGCTCTTTATGTCTTGTCTTGCAGCCAGTATCTGATTAGCTCTTAACTTCTCATGATCAGAATCCTCAAGTACAGTTACATGCCAGCTGTTAGGGCTCCTCAGTTCTGGATGGTATTCCTTAGCTCAGCAAATAAGAACTGTACAGGAAGCACTGCTGACGCTTAGTCATTGCCATTGCAGCAGAAGCAGCATTCAGTAGATGCAGGCTTCAAACAATCAAGTCTTTTGTAAATGCTCTCTCCCTCTGAGCTGCAATATTGCCTTTATATGCCAAAAAGATCCCTCTTTCTCATTTTTTTTGTCTGATTTTGGATTTCAAGTACAATTAATTCTAGATCTCAAGTAAATTTCCAGCACAGAAGAAATAAGGAAGATTTTTCTTGGAAGTCCTGATGAATATGCTGTGTTTGGAATAAATAATCCACAAGCAGGTCCAAATCCTTCAGTGTGAGGAGGTCTGCCAACTTCTCTGACTTCTGTGGAGCTCTGTTTTATATTGCTCACCATCCTTCCCTATCATCATTTTAATGTAGTAGAGGGCTATAAAAATGTTCCAAGCTTCTAGCTCAAGGCAAATTCTCTCACTGCATTCCAAAGCAAATTAAAACCAAGTGTCATTTTCCAAATTTTCCACCAGCAAGGAGGAAAATGTGTGCCGCTTTTTTTTTAAATTTCCACTCTATTTTATGTAGCACCTATTAAAAATACTTTGCCTATGATGTTAGGGATAGAAGACTATAATGGGAAAAATCTTCTCTGTGTGAAAATACAATGGCTTTGCACTCTGTTAGTGATTATGTTGTCCTACATTGTTTACCTCTGTAAGGAGAACCAGCTTACATCTCAGTCATGATCACTAAATTAAATGTACATGAGTCTGTAATAATTATTCCTCTTAAGCTTCTGTTATGAGGAACTTGTTTTAGGCTTTTGACAGTTTAATCCATAAAGACACTGCTGATATAAATCAATACAATCACTTGTGCTTTATGCAAGAACTTTTCCTCCAGCCAATGCTCAAAAGAACTGTGCTCACTCACTGCTGCTACCGTTCTCTCTCTTGAAATGTAACTGCCCCCTTTGTGGCAGTCTGGAGCAGCATTTCTGTGCCAAACTCTTGCAAGGGAATGGGGAAAAAAGGTGTAACTGCTAAATCAGCAAGGGGAATTGGCCAGACAGAGTACAATTGTCCACACTGCAGTTTGGCCATTATTCACATATATATGCCTGACTTCAAAGCTGAGCCCACCAATTCAGTGCAAATTATAGTTGCTCAGTCTATCTGAAAATCTGGACATCACTGAATGCAAATGGCCAGGACTTGATCTGTAATGAAGTATTGAAAGGACACCAAAAATGGGCTTAGGGTTGAAGGGACAGGCTCATACAAAGAACTATCACCGCCACCATATACTGTAACATCAAGGAGATCCTGGGAGGTCTCAGCTAACCAGGATCCTAACTTCTTAACAAGCAAGACCACATTGTGAGGCTCTTGTGGGCTGAAAAATGTGGTGAAAGAGATAAAATAAACCCTTTTGAAAGCTAGAAGTTTGAACACGGCAAGGTGAGAAATGTACAGGTTTCCTCAGTTTTCTGCAAATAATGAACACTGTGATGTGTTGCAATGTGCCTGTGATGTGTTGCAATGTGCTGCCATAGCCTTCAGTGGGGAATAGTGCAAGAACTCAGCCTAGGGGTATCCAGAGTAGCTGGAGAAATTCCCAGTCCTTCTGCTTCTCTTTCGTTCTACAGCACTCCTGATTGCCTGGAGGAGTAGGTCTTTGTTATTAAGGATATTGTATTTGCTCAGGTTCACAAGTTTATCAAAATTTTCAGAGGAGTAGATTAGCCTAATGAGGTAGTAGGGCGAGCAGTTGTTCTCCAGATTCACATTGCCTTCTTCCATCTCCGAGTGACCACGCCTTACCCCTGCAGAGAAAGACAAAAGTGAGATGAATCTGGGGTACACAGTGTGGTAAGGGACTGATCTACTTGGCAGGACCCACTGTTATAAACAGCCCCGAGGAAATACTGCAAACCCCCTCCATAGCTTGTAAGAGCCCCTCCTGGTCAATTTTCCCAGCTACTCCTCCTTTCCCTCCTGCTAAAGCTCAGACCCAGAAACCCCTCAGCAGAGCAGGCACAAATTCTCACATTCCTCCTTGTCCTGCCCCTGCAGACATCATTCCTGGGCAGCACACCCATGGGTCCACATCCTTTGCCAAACCCTGTAAGTCTGACTCTCAGACAGACACACACCTGGAACACTTCTCAAAATTCATGATTGCCCCTGGATTAGTGGTGACAAGTGCATGTTTGCCAGCTACAGTGAGTGGACAGCCTAAAACACACAAGGAGGCCTTGTGATGCTAACCACACAGGACTGCCTGCTGCAGAGTTCAGAGGGAGCAGAGGGTCTACATCAGTCTCTCAGCAAACTCCAACCTGGCCTCAGGTTATGCCTCTTGGAATTGGCAGCATCCATACTCCCTGTTATGTAAGCTTTTGCTTAAAAGGACCACCACACCACCCCCCCCCCCCCCTTCCCCCCCCAATTACCTGCTACAAGGACTTTGGCAGTCTCCTATTTACATTTCTACAAAATCTTTAGCTACATTTCTTTGCTGGTGTTTTTGCCTATCTCCTTGCAGTCTGAACCAAATATGCCCAAAACACAAATGTAATGTGAGATGACCATCAGCAGGGATACAAACAGACTGCTGAGATATTCCTTACGATTTCAACCAGAACCTCATCAAAAAGATGTAAGAATTGTGCTTGAGACACAGCATATTTTAGTCTAACCTAGTGGGTTCTGAACCCCATGACCTTAGGGTGCTAGATATAGGCTACCACTAGGAGTGGCTGAATTAAAAATATCCAGTGTTGCTTCACTGAGCCTCACAATACTCAGACAGACATATTATCTATGCTGTCCACATCCAGATAAAGCTGCATCTGCCTCAAGCCCACAAAGGCACAGTCTGTAACTGCTGCTCTGCAAATGGGCACTTCACAAACTGAGTCCTTTTAGAATTTAAATAGTTAAAAACAAGAAAAATAAGTACCCACATTCCACAAGGTGTCTCTCATCCCCCTAGAAACAAAAAGCTCCACTGTTAAACTTGAAATCCATGAAAGCAGGTTGCCAAGAACCCCCTCCTCCAACCGCCCACGCCTGTTGTTGGTTGTCAGCTTGATGGATGAATCACCAACTGCACAGAGACATGCAGGTGAGTGTCAAAGCTCACCAGTTTGGGCCTGGAGCACAGAGAACTGGCAGCAGCTGCTCTGCTCTGCCATATCTTATCTATTTGTCATTCAGAGAGATTCCAAAATCATCACCTGCTTTACCTGCCACCCACTGCTCAATGGTTGGATCTCACCACACATTGCCATTTGGACCATTTCCAGCCTCCACTGAACAAGCCTAGCTCTCCCTACAGAGTATCTCCTCTTTTCATCCACAGAGTTTCTAAATGTGATTTTCTTGATTTAGCTCTTACTCTACATATTCACTGAGCATCACTGAATATCAGAGCAGAAAAGTACCTTTACTTTTTGCTGCTATTCCTACCCTTCCCAAATGCTCCCTCAGAGACTTCTATTTTGCTCTGGTCCCACTCAGGATCCCAGGAGAATTTTGGAAGCAGTGTGTCCCAGGCACTTGAGCAGAGATAGCTGCACATCCCAGGCTGGCCCCACATCTCTCTGCTCTGTCACAGCTCCTACCAAGCACCAGATGGAGCTTCTCCCACCCCAGCCACACATGCTGCCCCTGCCCAGGTCCCTGTGCCCAATCCTGCTGTCCCTCAAGGCCTGGGAAGGAGGTTCTCTTTGCACCTGCACCTCCCTCTCCACCACAGGCAGCCTGCCTGGGGAAGGCAGGGATGCAGGGCCAACCCTGGGGCTGGATGGCCCAAGGGCCAGCTCCTGAAGTTCCTGACACTGCTGCTGCTTTCCAGCAGCACCAGCAGGTCCTTCAGGAGGCCCTTATCTCCCTGTTCACAGAGCTCTCTGGGCCTTTTTTTACCCTCCCTCTTCCAGCACTCTGCATGTCTCTCTTGGCAGGACATGGATTCAGGCACAGATGAGGAAGACCTGCAGCACTGCTGCAAAGGACAGTGACATGAGCCATCTGCTAAAGACAGGGCTGGAGGAGATAGTGTGGCACTGAACTGCCCAGGACTGTGTCCTCTGTGCTTTTCAAGTGGAGAACAACCAGCAGGAGTATGGAGGCTGCTCTTCTACCTGCCATCAGTGGACACATCACACAGCAGAGCGCACAGTTCTGTTGACTGCATTTACCTGGCTCCTTGAATTCCTTAAAGGTGTCATTCACCAGGGGAAAATGGATTACTATGGGTGCTCTGGGGTCCTCTGCATCCGCAAATATATAACATTCCTTTGGGTTCTTCTCTTCTTCTGGACTTAGCTCCACTTTGGGGAATGGGATATTTTGTATCTTGCAATATTTGTATGTCATCTCTAATTGCTGTGGACACAGAATGTAATGGAATTAAAGCTCTAAGATAAGAATCAGGTTTACTCAAGTATCCTGGAAATACTAGGGCATACTACTTAACTCATTCCCTAGAAACACTATGAATGAATGTGCAGTCCAAAGTAGCCATTACTTTCAACCATCACTCAACGTGAGTCAGACAATGCCACTTATCACCCTATAACATTTTTAACAAGCCCAAGTGAATGACCCAAAGTGACAGTCAGAATTCATCATGACAGACCAGGAGAGGTCATGAACAGGTCTCCAGCAAACGACTGTTACTGCAGTTTCCTGAGGAATGTAGGATGTATATACTGTAATCCCCTAGGAAAAAAAAGAGCCTAATGGTTTCTACAGTTCCATTCTTGAAGGAAGTTTCTTTCCTCCTTCAAAGTAGGGTGTTATATGATTGAGATTTAGATAGCCACTTACTTAAAAGTTTTAATAAGACAAGAAGTTTTACTCTGCAAGGAGCACAATATGCTAATCTTCTCACCTTGAACACGTGCCCCAAACCATAATCAAGGGATATAATGACATCTACATTCCTCTCTGGCTTGAAAAGTGCTGCACCACTGGTGTTGATGAAATAGCCAACATCTATCAGACAAAGATATTTCTGCAGCGGTGTCAGATTGTTAGGGAAACCGTCCAGCACAGTGTCTGAAAAACATTTTCATATAGTTAGTGGTGAGTTTTTAGGAAAGGAGGAGTGACTAATTCTGTCTGTGCTACAGGCTATGGGGAGTTGCTTGGTTACCCTCAAGACCAGGGTCACCTCCCTCCACAAACATGAGCCCACAAACATGGCCTCAGGAGCATGCCCTTCAAACTGCACATCTGGGCACACCTGGCCTGTTTCCACATTCTCCCGGGCACATTCTCAAAGGCAGGCCGTGGAGCAGCCAGAAAGAGGACGGGTAAGACACAGATTCCACTGATCTCACAGCTGCTCTGGGAAATCATTTTTCACAGAATACCAACTTCAACAGATTTTTTTTTCCCCCTAAGAACTGGGAAAAATGCAAACAAGAAAAAAAATTTCACAGTGTAGCAACACAACTAACAAATGCAATATATCCTTGCACTTCTGCATTGCTCTTTTTTTTGCTTTTGCCTTCTCAGGGTTAGACTCCTCTCTCAGGTTGAAAATTCTGACTTCAACTCACTTTCAGTGATCTCATATAAACTATATTAGCCACACTGAAAAAAAAAATCACATCATGCATACAGCATCACCTACCAACATCTTAAAATACTGCTTGAATTAATAAAACCTCACAATAATGCCAAAAAGGGATTACACCAACTGGTATGTTGAAATCTAAAGCCAGATTCTGATAGCTAGACTCTTACTTCTCTGCTAGAAACCTCATCAGCTTGCCCTGTAGGCAGCAAGTCCTCTGCTGTTCTTCTAGTACACTTTCAGTCCCAGAGAACAGGAAACATTTTTGCCATAGTTTCAAATATCAAAATAGTGGTTTTAGAGTGTTCCTCAAGTTCACAAAATTAGGCAGCAAAGCCCAGAGCAGAATACTTAAATCATTGTGTTTAAGCATTTTAAGAAACTGTTGATCACAGAAATGCTGTTAGTAAGTTCCAGAATTTCAATTCATTCAATCATTCTACTTCCTTGGCTTTCTACTGCAGTGTTGATTTAAACCATGCAGAGTAAATCTAGCTTGCTCTATAGCCTGGAATGTTTCACACCAGCTTGAAGTAATAATTTATAATTTTTCCATTCCTTCACTGTCAAGTCTTTACAAAATGTGCTTATTTTAGCATTCAAGGCTGCTGAGAATTCACAGATTCAGCTGTAATAAGAGATGTTTGCTTGCAGTCCCTCAGAGAAGAATTAGAGCATATTTTTTGTTTTATTTGGCCCATTGAACATTTTTAGATGAAATTCCATTACCCCTGTTTTCTTATCACAGAGATGGGACTTTACAGCATTTATTCATGGCTGTATATGTGAAATAGAAGTATTTTTCTTGTGAGAATTGCTTATTCCATCCCATATCCCAATAGAGATTTTAAAGAAATCCTGTCTCAGAAAAACCCTTGGAAGCATGATTGCAACTGTAAATACAATATGCTAATTCCAGACTATTAGTTCAAGTTTTCATCAGGAAAATTAGGCATAAAGTCTTGTTTTAATATGTCAGATAACCTGAGGTGCAGGGAAGCCTTTAAAACAAAGCTCTAATCTCTAGACTTCATCTATCATTTCATATTATAGACTGTCATTTCTGCTCACAGACCTGGCATCTCCTCTTACTCCTAGAGACGGATCCATACCTGGGTCTAGCTTGATCTTATACAGGCAACAAAAAGAAGGTGGAAAGCCTGCTAATTTTTCCCACTCCAGACTTTCAGTTTCCCTTTTCCCACTCTGGATTTCATGCTTTCCCCATATTTTACTTTACTTGTAGAACATCTTCCCTGAGATAGTCATTAGTGTTTTTATACTCCCTCAAAATCCTCCCTGAAATCTGCTTCTACTAATTTGTCTAATAAACTATTGTCAGCAAATATAAGAACAGTTATGTTCTCTAACATTTACCTAGTGACAGTTTCATCCTTCATCCATTTTCTGAAGCTAATTGCTTGATTGTTCTCTCACTCACCCTTCTTATGCTACATATTTTTCTCCTTTAATTTGTTTTCTTAGAGCAGACCCTTTTAGCACATAGACTCTTTGCTTATTGAACATTTTAAAAGCACACTGTGAGCTCAGCCTTAATCCACAGAAAAGCACCACCATCTCTCACTACTGTCAGCAAACTGCAGCAAGTACAGAGAGGGACAAAAGACATTGTAACTTGCCTAGAATGGGAGAGAAAATGCAACTTGCCAAAGAGAAGGGCTCAGAGAAGGCAGAGAACATGTGCTTTTTTGCTGAAGTCAGATTAACCTCAATAACGTGGGGTCCTCCCACATTGCTACCTGTTCATAGAATAAATGAAGATGCTGGAACCTTCCTAATGTTTCTGATGCAGAAAACCTCAGCTGCATCACCTTGCTCTCATTTCACAGATTGTTTCATAGGTTTTGAGATAAAACTATTGCTGTTTCTCTGCCTGCCTACAGAGCAAGGGTCATAGAAAATTGCTCTTCAATTTATATGTCAAGTCTATGTATCACTTCAATATTTACAGCCTAAACCTATGTGACTAACTTTCTGTAGTTGAATTTTGGTATTTCAGTTTCTGAGGAGGTTAAGAGAGGTCTCTGGGTAGATAATTCATCAGGCAGAAACAGCAAACATAAGGGAAATCACATGCTTGCAACTAGTCCTTTCCTTCATCTGATCCACATAATAACCTGCTATTTTATGCTTCTGGTGTTACCTTTGTTTCTCAACCTCAGAAGATTCTGCCCTCCCTACATCTTTTGACTATTGTACCTATGCAGAGTGCCAAATTTGCTGTAGAAAAGCATTTCTTGACACAAATCCAGGTATTTTCTGGAAGTGAAAGAGCAGTCCATGGACTAGCTCATTTTAACCTGTTACCCTAAAGAAACAGACCATGAACACAGGTTCAACTCAGCCGACTCCCAAACCCTGAAACAAATACGAGTTTTCCAAAGTCTAAAAAACAAAATCTGAGATGTTACCTGCACAGTGCAGCTAACTCTTTGTTGCAGTTACCTTTCCATTCAATAAATTTTTTCTGATGGATATAATCCTTATGGAACTCTAAGCCTCTCAGGAAGTTATGTGACTTTCCCAGTAGTGGACGCTTGGTCATAATGTCCTGAAACATTTCATACAACTTTCCTGACAGACAAGATGGAGGCTCGATAACAGTAACATCTTCCTCAGGAGAATGTTTTTCTGAAATAGAGAAGAAACTATTAAATAGAGAAAAAAAATTAAAAATAAAATAAAAAAAAACCAACAAAAACAGCCAAAAATCTGTTCTGCCAGACACCTCTGCTGCATTCTGATACAAATGAAAACCATGCTGGAAGATCCACAGTGAAGCAACACTTCAGAAACTCTTACCTATATCTACCATATCTTGGGACCATCGCTCCCAGAATTCATTTGAATTTGAGGACCAGTACAAGCCATCCAGCAAATTCCTAGTAAAGATGTTTGTCCAAAGACCTGCAAGTCAAACCACATGGGAAAAGTACTGCACTACCACATGTTAACCACTGGCTATTGCAAATATCCATGCTACAGATTATCGGCTCACCCAACCTGACCCCATCATGACACAACTTAAGCAGCAGGTCTCGGAGAGTTCAAATATAGAGGTGTAAGCACTTCAGTGCTCTTTCTCAGGAGGTAACTACACACAGAGCATTCACTGCATAGTACAGAGTAACAAAATAAGAGGTATCAGTCACACAAATTATACTGTAGAAAGTTTCCTGTGTACCTGTGTGAGAAAGTACACTTTGAAACCATGGTGAAGCCATGTTAGCATAAAAGACTTCTTTAAACTGATTTATTATTTAAATTGATCTAAGACTCATTTTTTCCTTCCAGACATGTTTTGTTTCTGTGGAGTGCAGCTGTTCAAGGTTCAAAATAGAATTATCTCCATATGTGAGTCTGTTTTTGGAAAAGTAAGAACTATCCTTCCTCACTAAGCTCATGCCAGTTACATAAGGAACAAATTGAATCTCTAGCAGACTCCACAGTGAGAGAAATATGGGTTTTTTTCTCCTCAACCCTTATTTTTGGTATCAAAATGAAAAAACTTATAAGGATTTAAAATCTGCCTGGGACATATGGGTTCCTCTGACTAGCTGGTTTTACTCTTTCTTCACCTTTGGTGACAAAATGGCCAGAAAAGTAGTTGTTGGAGGTCAAAAGGCCTTCTTCACCCTTATGAGCAGAAAAGATTAGTGACACCATCCTCAAGCCACAAAGTTCAGTTAGCTCCTGCCTTTGTGGCTTGCCCCAAATTACATATTTTATTCTTAGCTCCTTCCAATTCCACATAAATAATGCTTTATCTAGAAATATAGTTTATGAAGTTGAAGAGTTGGAGACTGATCAGGAAGCTTATTATTTCCTACACTTGCCTCTTCTACCATCTTGTTTGGTTTAGACAATGGAACAGAAACCATTCTGCAACTTTCCCAAATCTACCCAGGTGAAAAGGGAGGACAGGAGGAAAGAAGATACATAAAGAGCAGATGTGTTCAAAAGGGGCAAAAAGCCCATTAATTTAAGATCTAAAGCAGAGGTGCTGGCAAGGACTGTTGTGTCTGTGGCTAGCAAATATGCTGTCTATGATGCTGTGATTAACTATACAGCACTGCTATGTCACCTTCCAGATAGCAGATCCGAGATTCTGGCAGCTTCTTCACTCGCCTTCCCATGAAGAACTCGCTGTCAAAATATTCTGAAGGAATGGAGACTCCATATTTTGGTATGGCCACTTCGTAAGGAGAGAAATCTGCCCACTCTACAAAGAATTTACAGGAGGTATGTTTGCTGCAACAAAAATCAGACTCCAAAACCTTCCCAAGGATCGTGCTTGTCTCAACAGCTCTGTACTATCCACATATTTGTATTGCAAGCTGCACCATCTACTTCCATACAAACTGAGAGGTTATTTGCAACCAAAAGGAAACAGCTTTTTCAAGTCAGAAAAGCTCTAACATTGGGTTTCAAATGCTAAGATATCTATTCCTATATAAAGATTCTGGGATCACACTTGCCTCTCTAAATCAAGAGCATCAACCATACTTCATGCAAGAGTGGTGTGAATTGCAAGGATTTACTGGCATGAGAGCTCTATTAACCCAAAACTGCCACTCTACAAGATATAACAAAGCAGCCTGAAGACACATCAACATCACACTAGAAATTATCAAGGTGGGGCATGGATGTGCAGTTTCCTGGCTCAAGTTGTAGATATAAACCTAAAAAAATCCAGAAGGACTAATAGCTTTTCTTTCCAGCATCTACTGCTTTTAACACCTTTTCTGAATGTGGCTTGTGTCCATTCAAAGGATGTCATATCACACCCATCATAGCAATCATACTCCACTCCATTTTCATACCCTCATCAGTGTGATATTTAGGAAGTGACAACTACATTTCACAGCATTCCTAGAAACTAAGCATCAAAGACATTTTATAGGCATGGCACAAAAAGATCAGATGATTTGTCTGCACTCAATCAGTCTGTTGAAAAAATAGAACCCCACCACAGATTTTTAACCAATGTCCTGTTTAGGGCTGAGAATGTTATCCAGCAGATGTGCTCTTTCTAACCAACACCCAGTAGTTCACAAAAAAGACAAACACTTTATTAAAAGATGAATATTGAGTCAGGGCAAGCAACTGAGTCAGGGCAAGCAAGAGATTTATTCCCCTCTTTTTCTCCATATATACACACTCCCTCCAAATCCTCTTTAGTCCATACCCAGAATCAGAAGAAACTCCAGGAACATTTACCTCTAAATTTGAAAGTACCAAACTTTTCCTCTTTCACATTGAGGACTGCATAGAAAGGCAGTGGGTTTTGTCCATGCTCCAATGCCTTGCGCTGGTCTGTGAGTTTGTACTTCCTTGGCTGATCAGTGAGATAAAAAAAATTAAAATATATCCAAGTACAGATTTAAAGATTGATAACCTGTATTTTATAATACAGAGGAACCTGTAAGTCACATTTTTTAAGAGACCTTTTCCTTCACACTGCTGTACTTTCCTTCCTGGATGTCTTTTGGGTACCTAGTAATTTCCTCATTAGAATATCCAAGTGCCTTGACTCCCTGCATCCCACAGATCTTTACTAAGGCCAAGATTAATATTCACATGAGGACAGATTACTCTAACTTTTAAATGTCAAACTAGAACCAGACTTGAAAAACCTGACTTTTCAGGGAGGGTAGGGGTTGGAAATTCCTCAGTTAATTCTGGAAGTTTGCCTACTGAAGTTGCTAGCTGTTGGGCACACCACGACAGACACAGCTTCAAATTATGATCTGCTCTCAAAAATCCTGTCTACAAGATCCTCTGTCATATTTTAAAAAACCATATTGAGATGGCTCAGTCTCTTTGGATTTTTACACACATTACATTCTGCCCTCAAAGAGTAAAGCTCTAAAGAAAGTGGCCGTTTCCCAAATGTGTTGGCAGGACCCTGTACCTACCCGTTCATGTAAGAACATCTCCTGAACAAGTGACCACAGAGTTGTAAAAGATGGCACATGTCCTGCTTTTGCCCTTTCAGCAAGTTCCTTGTGATAATACTTGAGATGGTCTATAGACATAAGGTTGAGTTTGCATTTTGTCACTTGTTCTTTTACTGCTTTTAGTGGCCCCTCCAGAGACTTGTGTGACCAGTCAGCATGCTCATACAGGTCTGCTAGGGTCCTAAGGAGCAGAAATGTTAGAAAATCACCCATTTATTTAGAAGATTTTGGAAAATTTATGCATTTACACAATCATTTAAATCAATGAAAGAGAATCAGTGAGCCTAAACTGAAATTATAATTGAGAGCCAACAGTAAGAGCTTCACCAGGGAACTACGTTCACTTGTTAACAATGTAAGTCTTTGAAAGAAAGAGATGCATCTCTCACTGCACGGAAAAGTAGTCACAGTCATTGCAAATCCAATCTCATTTTCTATACATACCACGTGGAGCCAGAAGCCCCGGTGAGATAGGTGACACAGTCCAACAGATTTAGCTTCTGAAGAGCTAAGAGGTGGCCAAACATAGCTGACATTGCTCTGAGACCTCCGCCTGTTGCCATAACAGCTATTACTGGAACCTGTTCAAAACAACAAGTATTATCCTCAGGAATTCACTCCCTTGTTACTTGGAAGTCTAATTACAGCTCTCAGAATTTCTTCAGCAGATTCATTGGAAGACAATTAATTAAATCACCACTTAGCTAATCTTTACCAGTACCTTATAGAAATTAACCTCCAGAGACTCTTAACCCCAGTGCTTGGATGAGCTTGAATATGCAGTCATTTTAACCTTCCTTCCTACCTTTGTTCTCTATAACTGGAATTGCAAAGATTAAGAATAGATAATTATATGATTTTATTATAAACAACAACAAATTGCAACAAATGCAATTAAAAAGGATTAAGGAAGTTTTTTGAATTCTGATGATTCTATGGACAGCATTCATTTAACGAATACAATTCCAGTAAGAAAATAAGTTTTCCCTTAAAAAGTGACCCTGGATCTTGGCAACAAAACATACTTCAGCTTGTTATAGAATGTTCTTTCTTCATCACAAAAGATTTTTACTTTTTGTAAGAAGTGTTATGAAAATGAAGAAAGAAAAAAGGTAAGCCTAAAGAAGTGACATAACACTGATTTGATAAGAATCTGTGTGAGCTGAGTTTCCAACACTCCTGTTTTCCTACTGGTTTGGGTTGCCTGGCTAGGCTGTATCTAACACAATGCCTCATATCTTGCAGACTTGCAGCACAACACTGTTGGAGAACGTGTTTGCAGAGTAGTTATTATTACATCCTTGGTAATTTGGCACATTCAAAAGATTGGAGGGATGAATACTTGAGCTGAAATTTTACATTAGTATGGGGTATGTCACACTGAGAGCCTCTGCTCTGCTGCCATTCAAACCAATGGGTTTGTTATCAACATGCAAAGATTACTAGAAATTTTGAGGGGAGTTATGCCAATCCTAAATCAACAGACCCACACCCCATGCTTGGATTCCAAAGCACAGACCTCATGTCCATGTAGATCTCTTTCCAGATGAAGAACCCTTTTCAGGGCACCAGCAACAACTCTCTTCCTCTTATGGAGGAATTCCTTCTCTCCTTGGCACAGATCATAGCCTAAGCGTACATCTAGTTTTTCTGTGCTGAAACATAAATAAATCCAGAGGCACAGGATTGGTATTTAAAATGTAAATGAATCTATTTTCAGCAACTGCAATCTAATGAATTCATAAAAAAAAATCCTGATTCCTTGTTCTGATTCATACAGAAATGTTTCTTTCATTTGCAAAGAAATCAACTTCTTTGTTTCTGCATGGTCTCTTTATTGTTTCCATGTAAGATTTATTGTCAGCTAAGGAAAATAAATATGTAAAACAAAGAAGGGCTTCTGTGACTTCCAGTAGCTTTGTAAGTCGAATCCTTTCTATTTCTGCTTCATATGATTTCTGAGCAAAGGATGACTTAAACCTAACAAAGTCTTTCACAGGCATTTGTACTGCAGGTTTATACAGAAACTGTGCAATGAAAAAGCTATTCAAATAATTTTTGTTTGTTTCTTGTCTGACACGTCATTTTACAATGCAACATTTTGTCTTACCTAGTTTATACTTCTTTCTCTCCATATCACCAGAGTCAAAAGTCTGTTTTCTTAAGAGAACGTGTGTCTTTTAGGTAATGTATGGACTCTGATGTTTTATTTCAAATTCTCTTTTCCCTCTGCCTTTTTCCTGTGCCCTTTTTGAAGAAGCCTCCAGTCTTAATCTTTGGTTCTTTGATGCAAAGGATACTCAGTGACTAAGTCCCTCACAATTTCAAACTCTCATAATTTTTTTGCATCTTGGTGGAACTCCTTTGCCCCGAGGACATTTAGCTTTGAACTGTTGTGGTGACTCTTTAATGATGATTTAAATATTGTTACATTTTGCCCCTAGTCCTGCTCATTCCTTGTATCTCAATAAAGGACACACTGTTCTAGATTCCCAGTTCAAAGAGCAATAAAACCTCAAGAGAAAAAAAGCAAACCAGTCTTCTTACCAATCATTTAGTTGGAGGAACAACTGTAGTGGCACATTCTGTAAACAAAGAGATGACAGCAGGAACATGAATGGCAGGAAAAAGAGAAGTTCTGAATCCAGATTTTCAGTGCCTTCTGAAAAGTCCCACCACTGCCACCCTGCATCCTTTTTGGTTATTGTTTCATTGGGTTTTTTTAATATTCATGTGTTAAATAGTGAGGGTTATTCTACTTTTCTTTCCAGACATAAATTATGAAACACTTACATGTCTTATGGGGAGGGTTACTTTCACCTTATGTCCAACAGGGAGAAATTTCAGTGGTACCGTTAAGGTGTCACTTAAATTGCTGTTGTCATCTTCCTTATCAGAAACTCTCTATACAAAATAAAAAGCACGGGTTGTATTCACAGATACAGAAACAATGCAGTTCTTTGCTGTTTTATCACTCTGGAAGTAAGCTAGCAGTATGAACAGCAGCACTGCGGAGTGCCCATTACCTGCAGCCTGACTTTTAGAACTGGCTCCCAAGCCTTCACACAATGGAAGTAGAAAGTATCAACATCCTCTGTCGTCTTCTGTGTTCTCTCATGAGATGCAGGCACCGTAAGCACGAGATTTTTACCCTCTAGTAAAAACAGATTTGTTTAGAGAATAATACTGCTGTTCAGGAAAAAAAGCTGACAAAGTTAGCAAACTTTCTGCTGGAGTAATTTTCTGTGGTAGCTCCTGTGTAAGTTACCCCACCAGCATCTCCTACAGCACAGGACCTGGCACTCCTGCCTTTACCCTCATAGCCTGGAGTGCACCCACTGTCAGCACTCTCTCTTATTTCCACCAGCAAAGTCTACTGTGTCCAAATTTGATAGCTTCAAGGAAAAGACACAGAGATCATCAGTTCAGGACAGTTCAGGGCATTGCAATGCATTGCATTTTATTATTTAGATCATATATCACTATCTACATATCATTTAGAACATTCTTAGTTGTCTCTGTACTCTAAAATGCCTCCATCTGGGTCTGAACGGCTGTAATAGGGTGGGTTGGTCAAGTCCTCAGTTCACAGAGAAATTGCCATACCTTTCAAGTATTTCCTGCTTTCATTAATGTCCACATGCACTTCCAAGCAGCAAACCTCACGGGACTGTAAAAGGCAGGAATGGGAAAGGTTGAAGAAAGCAAATAACACATCTGCTGCAAATAATGAAACATCATGCAGACAACACTATGTATAATGCAGAGTCAATTGAACTGGTGTCAGTGCTGGGAGCAATCCAAGAGAAAATTCAGAGCTCATTATTCTAGGACAGTAGCCAAGTTGCACTGCTTCAGAGTGTCAATACAGCAGTGCATTGTCTGAGATTGTTAACACATTCAAACTATCCCAAAATCAGAAAACTCTGTATGACACAATGGTGCTCAAACATATATATCTAATAATTATTTAGGAAGCGTGAGGGGAAAATACCTGGTGATGAGTTTCTGTGTATTGTGGCAGTGATTAGTCTATAAAGCAGCTTCTTATAGGCCCTGATGTAGAGAAATTATGGATTTATTCCACCCTACCCTCCAGCTGAGTCACTTCAGTTCACCTCATGCCGGGACAGCTTTCCAAGTCATTTCAGGAACAATGCAATGCCAATCACTGCAACTCTTATGCCTCACGCAGAAAAGGAGGGGCAAAGAATAGAATATGTGTTACTCTGCCTCAGGAATATCAAGGGCTAGCATCTGGGAACCATGCACAGGCTTGGAGGAGCTGGCATCAAGCACTTGGCACTCCTTAGCTGCTGGGCCAGCCCAAGGAGACAGGTAATGTACCACATGCTGACTAACACCAAAACAGGGCTCTATGTTTCAACAACTAAAATAACTCTTTATTAAAAAACTAATTTCCCAAAAAGCTGTTACATTAGATACCCTTCCAGTCATAAGCACACTCAATACCCACTACTGTCTTCTACAGACCTTTTATAACCTTTGCTTTTCCTGCCAAGTTTCATGCTGTGTTATGAGAAACTCAATCAGTTTTCACTTTGAACACCAATAAACATGGGGTTCTGCAAGAGTAATAAACCACAGCTTGGCAACATATTGGCATTTGTAATGTCAAGCCAAGGACTTCAAGAAACACAGTTTCTGTCTTTGTATGGAGAAGGCAACAGCTGAGCTGTAACAAAAGGGCACCATCCCATATCTCTGACTTTAAAATGCACACCATGCTCTTATCTAGCATGGTAGATCGTGTTCTCCCGATAAAATGGGGGAAAGAGAGGATCAAAATTAAGCAGATGTCACTCCAAGATATATTCTCATATGAACCTTACCACTAGGACATCATTGGTAATGAGATGCTCTGGAGGACCAGGACTGAAAAAACAAAAACAAATAATAAACACAAAAAGCGGTGTGAATAGTTGGATTTTGCTGTGTTTTGTTTAGTTTTTAAACCTTAGTTTTTAGTTTTTAGTTTTAGTGTTTTAGTTTTTTAAGCCTTTCCCACTTAAAATTGAATATAGGTAAGACATCACAATTTGTTTTCTAAAAGGCAAAATACATGATCCTCTGCTAAGCATGTGAACCAGAATACAGCAGCCAAACAAAAAGAAAGACATGAAAGCCCATAAAAATACTAATGCTTAAAAGGATGTGCTAAGTTACAGCAGAACAAAGGCATATTGGTATATGTGGAATCATGTCCCAGTATTAACAAATGACCATATGACTTGGGGAAACAAAAGACTACCATTAATGTGTTCTGCAAACATTTATTAGGAAAGACAATTCTGACTAGTTCATATTATAACTTATGGCTGATCACAAATGAATGGCAAATAAGAATTATCTCCCACTGTGCTGTACGTATGACTGCAAAACAGAGGTAAGCACCTTTGCCACAGGTATTTTACCTTGTAAGACCTGGGTCTGTCACTGAATGGATGTGCTTATTTAATAATATGAGTCATCTGAAGAGGCTACTAACACCATCTTTTACTAAGGCAAATATTCCAACACCCCTATGTTAGACACATTCATAAGTGCTTTCATATATCTGAAAGGGCCATTGAAATTATGTAGGACATAACCTTTGTATGTCCAGGGTACTTTACCAAATACCATTTCCAGGCTTAAAACTTCTATTTCAGCGATAAAATGTATTTAAATAACTAGATTTCATTTCCAAGGATGGACATTGCCCAGGTACTTTAACTTGAATGGTGAATTCAAGTCTGAATTCAATTCCCAAGCACTGATTTTCATTCTGACCTTTTATGTGTCTGACTCTGACTGCTTCCACATTTGCAGGAGATGATTACCATCATCATACATGATATCATCTCTTAAGGTACCACTCACAGGTAAATTAAATACATTTTCTTGAGTTTCACAGTGGGAGAAATTAACCAAGTACATAAGTGATTTATTTTCTGCAGTTTCCCCATGTTTAAGAATAAGAATAATGCAGTTAGACAGTTTTCACTGGACTCCCAACTATTCTTTTTCTTTTTTTTTTCTTTTTTTTTTTTTGTCTAGTGCTAAGATCAAATATTCCAGAATATGTAGTTTAGTTGGTTCTCTTCAACCAAGCCTGTGATAGGACCTAAAAGACAGATAAAGTTTTCCTTATGGGACTTGTTCTCCTCTAGACAAAGCTGGTTACCACTCTGAGGAGGATGGTCATATTTTCATTTTTCGTTGATCATATGTTTTTTCAGTTAAATTAAGCTATTGCTTAGTGGGTGACTCTTCTAGCGCTGTCTACGTAACTCCATGTATACATTGTTATAATAATACAATACAAATGTTATGGTCTCTGAGAAACTCCATAATGTTCCAGGCATTGTTCAATTAATATCAACAATTCGAAGAGCATTCACATTTTTGCATGCATTTTGTGTAAAAGTTATCACATTGTGACAATTTTGTTACATTTCCAGGATCTAGATATGCATGTTCAACAGAAGCTTAAGATTTGTATGAAATATACTGAAAGGTGGAATTAGCTAGAGAAGCTAAGGTTTAAAAAAAACCCAACCAAACAAAAAAAGTCTGAAACTGTAATTTATGTTCATTATGCTGGGACAAAGAGCTGGAAGAAGTTTCCCATCCTCTGAGGTATCATTACTCACTGGCAGATCTATAGATAGAAGATCTATAGATCTTTTTCCTTTGGAATTTTACTCACACTCTTTCCATCCAGAATTCCACTTCCAAACTTTCCCATTTCTTAAAGCACCTCTCTGTCTAAAAAGAAAAGGGTAAAAAAAAAAAAATAGGTTATTGAAGGCTGCAAGAATTTGGCAGCACAGACACACCTAAAAAGCACTTCAAAGCCTGACATCTCTTTTGCTAATGATACCAAAAAAGCTTGTTGTTGTGTCTTTCCAAAGATGAAATTGCAACAGAAACCACAGACTTGTGAAAGGCACATAAGATTAAAAACCTCCCATTGTGTGATATGCAGAATTATACATATTTCCAAAAATACAGTCATAGAGGGAGAGCTTGATTGAAAAGGAAATATAATGGCTCTCTGCAAGATAACATGCATGGGGGAAAGGCATCGAAGCCCAGGAACAAATGTCACTAAGACCAGAGACATTTCCATATACAAACCATTTAAATCACATTTGAACTGAATCCAGAGGAGATTAATTAGGCAAGTGAGTGAAGTGGTTATTGAATCGTTGTATTTCCCAGTGACTCGCCCACAGGCTGAGAAGTGCACAGCACCAGCCAGCAGGGTCACAAGGCAAATCCATGTTAACAGCTTTCAGCATGTGGGAAGTAGCTGTTTTTATGGACTGTCTCCTTCCTGTAATGAGTGTATAGCAACACCTCAGCTCAGACAAGCCCAGGAGTTGTCACAGACCTATCCCAGCTTTGTTTACTGGGTAACTCTCTTTCATGGGCTCCTTAATAAAATACCAAAGATGTTAGCAGAACAGATGTTCCTTTACTATGGGCTAAAGAGAAGGAAACCCAGCATGAACATCAACAGGGAAAAAAGCCTGAAATAATAATTTAATTCAAGTGTTGAGTGAATTTTTTCCGTGCTTTCAATAAATAAGTTGCCATTTAAGAGGAAATTTTCCCTAAGCATGGCAAAAGTGGAATAAAACTGAAAGGTAAGGAAATATTTATTTGATTCTAGAAGATAAAAATTATTATTTACAGATGCTTCCTTTTAAAATATTTTGCCCTCAGAGAGCATGAGAAAGCTGCTTCATTTTCTGAATTTGTAAAAAGAGGTTCAAGAAATCACAAAAATACAGCAAAATTATATCTGTTTTGATGAGGTATTGATAATGACATATAAGGCTACCTGTTCATGAAGATACAAACCATACTTAACATGGAAGACAATGTGGGCAATCAGGTCTTGTCGATCTCTCCCTGTGTTTTCAGCCCTTACCTCTGACTTCAAAGCAAATGTCTCACGGATTGTCTCCCCAGGTCTGATTCTAGCAACATTAAAAAGAACTGTGAACTGCATGTCATCTTTGGTGAGTGAATCTTCATCACACACTGCCAATTCTAAAATGTTCTGGTAGTAGGGAAAAAAAAAATAAAATAAAAAAATTGAGCTTCTGTTCGGCCAAAACTTCTTTTTTTTAACCCAACTGTTTCACTAGCAGAGCAGTAAAAATAAAGAAGCATGCCTTTTCCTTCAGGAGTCTGCTAATATAGAATATATTATACCAAATCTTGGGAAACTTGTGAAATGGAAGACAACTATCTGTAACAGAGTGCCCACTCTCCTGAAACAGAAAATATGCCAGTGCTCTACACCCCACTGATAACCCACCCAAAGAACAGACTTAGTTCCTCCATTCCCAAAGTTTTCCAAATTCCACAATTTAGGGAAGGATTAAATTTGTTATCTACACCAACAGCAACTTCTCTACTCTTCCCTGAGAACCAGTGGAAGGAAAGCTCTTTCGAAGTTAGCCATGCCAAAATAGCATAGTAGTATGCTACAACAGTGCTTATTTCACTCAGGTGACAACAAAGGGAGTCTGGGCTAGCTTAGGTACAGGCATTTACATCACCATGATCTGTAAATAGCTGAGAAAAACACTACTTATATCTACTGTTCTGTGCAAACCAGTCAGTTAAGTAGGTGTTTTCTTAAGTTATTTAGCACAGTTGATGAGCTGAAGATTGATGCTGTCAACTGAGGATTTCCAGCTATTAAAATTGGTGAAAATTCTATTTTTCTACTACCTCAACTTCTCTCTGGATCCTAAAGTAGAAAGTCTCATTCCAGACAGGGTTGTCAGAATTCTTGATGGTTTTGGTCTGAAGCTTTCCAGGTGAAGCAGACGGCAACCACAAGCTTACATAGCAGTCTGATGCAGTCACTGCAGCAGAGAAAAATTAAAACATGATGCCAACATTGTAGATGAACAGTAGGGCTAGGCCATAATCCTGGAGATCAATAAATATTACTTTTTTTTTTTTATTAGTAAAGAGATCACCATTTGGAAACAACCAAGGAAAACCATCTAATTCCTGAGTAACTTCCTACAAAATGCAAATTCACACATGCACATACAAAATACACTAACAGCCATGTTTCCCATGTGAAGAGAAAGAGGAAAGTGGACTATGCCCACTGACCATTCCTTGGGCATACTCCTTACAACTCCAGTCAATGATGTTAAAAAGTTAAACTGAAACTACAGCTGGTTCCACAAAGGGCTGTTAGGACCTAGGATTACAGGAAAGGAGAATGCATATTACAGCAAAGATCAGAGTCTGGATTGCTCAGTTGAGTCACAGAAGCATGCAGAGGGGACATAATGGCTGTCTAGAGGTGTTAGGCACTAGGCAAGATGATCTGTTGCAGCTCAAGGGCAGCGTGGGCCCAAGAACTGGTGGGCACAAGCAGGTCGGAAATCTTCATTTCACTTCCATCCTATATCTATTCCTTATGGTTAGTGTGGTCAGTGCCTCGAACAACCATCCTTTGGGGAGAGCCGGGGTGGGGAAGTGCATTTACTTTGTGAAGCTTGACAACGGTGTGAAAGGAAATCTCCAACGTGATGTCTTTCAGAGCTGGAGTCAGGACTTGACGGAAGATTTCTACTGCAGCCCGAGATGCCTAAATACTTCAGACTGGTATCAAGTAGTGAATAACATTGCCCCGCAAGGTTTTGGCACGAAAGTGGAACTGTCCCTTCAATAGAGTAGATAGAAGAGATCATTGAAACTCAGATATACAGGCCTTGTCACACTAACACCTTTGTAGTGTCCACTGCTGGATGGTGCTACGTGGCGTTTGCCACTGGAGCACAGGAAGCCTTTGGCAAGCAGTTACTCAACCAATGGGGGATTCACTCCCTCTGGCCTCCCTCACATCCAGGCTCGGCCCTGCATGGCAAGGTCTCAGCTGTAACTCGAGTAAATCATTGCAAAGTGATGGTGGGGTGGTTTTTTTTGTTTTGGTTTGGGTTTTTTTGGGGTTTTTTTCTGAGTGAATCATTTTTCGCTAGAGGAATACACAGGCCAGAAGTTTTAAAATTGACAAAAGGCAGCTCAATGCCTCTGTCCTAACTGAGGAACTCACTGGAGACCTCTGCAAAAATTGTAGCTGAACGGCTGCCACGGCACACCTGGAGAAGGAGACATAGGAGGCTGTGAAGGGGAGATAATGGGTTAAAGGCACTTGAACACAAAAGTACACAGAAAAGTCAGTTTTGCCTGCATGCTCAGCATGGACTTAGAATGCAGAGGTCCTCCTTAACCAAAACTATAAATATAATTTATTGCAACTCATCATCTGAGAACAGCAAATACCCTGAAAGATAAGGTATTTTAGAAAGCTTAAAATTCTCTAATTTAGCTTTGATTATCATGTATAATTGGTACATTTCAATAAAACATTCCTATATTCACAGCCTGTGTGGCAAAATTCCTGCCCAAGCAGATCCATAGATTGTAGTGTCCTAATGAAGTGTGCCTTCCCTTCTTGGCCCAGAAAATTAATCTGGGTGTCTAGGTTTTTACCAGTCCCCTGAAGTGCCACTAGAGATGTACTCCAGTCCAATGATACCTGAGACATTTAATCTAATAGCCCTGGCATCAGCATTTCTACTGCTGTGCTTTGCATACGTTGCTTGCATACCTTCAGAACTTAAGAACATTGCTCACTGTGTAAACTCTGGAGGTGACTAAAAACACAATCAAACCACAACTCACACAGGTCTCTTGACTTGATGTTCTTAGCTTGTATGATTCTTACAGAAAGCATGTGGATGGGGCAAAACTTCATCTGCAGAGAAAACAAATGCAATAATTTGATCAGCTCAGAATACAAAACCAAGGTGGATTTTGAACAATACATGGGACAGTCTGCCCATGTCTGTTTGAAGTAAGGTGACCACCCTCAAGTGGAAGTACACCATGCAAAGATGAAAACACAATGGCACACTGGGCAGTTTGCAAAGAAGCTCGAGTAAACGAAGACAGGGAGAGAAAACACAGGTTCAGACAATGGTAAAGAAAGCTTTCTTAGTCACTCCAGGGGCACATGTTTTCAGGCAACCTGATGCAAGTACGGCCACAGTGATGGTTGTACTGCCAACACCCCAAGGGTCTCGTGCCACCCATAGGTCGGAATGTGGCCTCTGGAAGGGAATTGCAGCTGCCTGCCCAGGTCATGGCACAGATGATCTACCTAGGCCAGGACATACTACTTACCAAAATGTCCTATAAACTTCTGACTTTGTGTCTGAACTAAGACTAAATTTCTGTGATGCTTGTAAGCAGGGCAAGCTCACCAATTGGCCCTGCTGAGGGAACAGACCACAGGCCCAGCAGAGACTCTGCAGACAAAATAAAAGCTGCCCTGCTCTGCAGTTATGGTATCCCAGATAATTCTGCATCATTACATATCCTGAAAATATGTAATGGGAATGGAAGCACTTCCCTTTCAGACATGAGATTTATTTCTATCAGGCAGGCTATCATTTTAACACTATTTCAAGTTACTAGTTCCTAACTCTTAACAGTTAGGTGTTCCAGGCTCAGCTATTCAGAAAATATTTGACACTTTCACAAAGCGTTCTCATAAGCATGAATGAACACATACATATAAATGTAACAATCTTAATAACAGAAACAGGGAAAATACTTCTTTTTTCAAATTGATACATCTAAATTTCCTTTTAATTTTCTGTTAGTTTGTTGGGTTTTTCCATGCCATTCTAGCATGGCTTGTCAGCAATATTAAGTAATAATAACATGCAGTTACTACAGTCCTATAACCACTAATAAACTAAAATTTAAAGCTTAAACTACCAACTGAAATATTATCTCCATTTGCCTAAACAGGCAATCTCATTACACTGTCACTAAATAATTTGACAATTTCATTTTGAAAGTTAGCACCATGACTAACTTTCCTGACAAGGAAATTATTAATTATCTGTAGATACAAACTGTTGGGGAAGGAGGAACCTCTACAGAAAGAGTCACTCGCTACAGTTAATCTGAAATTCTTTTAAAATTAGGTGGAGACTATTGGATGTGTTTATTAGAGATGACAATAGCCTGCATTCAGTTTCATTCAGGCATGCTTAGAGGTAAATTATGGTACATAAGATGGATAGCATCTGAACTGTGAATTAGGTTGTTCAAATAAAGGCTTAATACTAAATTTTGTCACTTAGAAGTTACACACTTTTTACGTTCAGATTAATATTTAAGAGTTGCCGTGAGGAGAGAAACCCTTGTTAAACCTTTTAAATCACATTAGTCTGTCTCTTGGTTTGTATAAAAATGCAAAGCAAATTTGCTCTTGTGTGACAATAATTCTTGCTAGTACGTCTTCCTCCAAATTTAAAACTGACATATTTAAAACTTTCTTAGTTTAATGCACTGTGGACATTACAAGTTCCAATTGAGTCACTTCCATATCATTCTAGTTGCCCGCTGAGAGAATTTGACTTTAATTTTCCTGGGCAAATAGCTATTTGTGCCAATAGTTATACGTGCAAATAGTTACAGAACTACCAGCTGGAACACTCACTCAGCATTCCTAGTGGTTTTCATTTACGTGAATTATTGGATTATGTAGACAATTACAGAGGTGACTAGTTTTAATTAATATGTTAATTCTTAGTCATTTTGCAATCAACTTCTCCCTTGCTCAACAGAAGCCCAAACAATTTGCAGAATCTGCCTTCACTGAAGTAACAGATGTTGGCATAAAATTTGCTTGAAACTTTTTGGATTAATATTTTCCTAACTGCTTATAAAAGTGGTGCATCTGCAGGTCATCTTCAGAGTACTCTCAGATGTGACAAATGTCATGTTTTCATCCTCTGCCACTACAGCCAGAGCGCCTCACTCCTCCTCCCTTCTCCTGCCAACAGCAATCACTTTCTTTAAACATGTCAACATTTTCCAAACAATGGAAACATCATCAAAGATGACTTTTTTACTCCTCCTAATTCAGTGCAACTTAGTCCTGGTGTTGTTGCAGAATAAAAGGCAGATTGAGATGGGAAATTATGTGGCCATAATAAACCCTGAGGCTCTGTAAATCCCAAAAGGAAGTCAGAAACCATCCCTCTCCCAAGACTGCAGTTACTCCAACCTGTGATAACCATTAATAAGTGGCTAGTTCCTTTTTTCATCAGATAAAGGCAGAGCTAATTTTCTTCAACCATAGTCCAGAGCAGACTCCTAGGGTCTGATTTGAATGGTCTAAAATAACATATTTGCCTGAAAGTGCTGGTGCTCCAGAATACCCTTCTACAAAAAATGATTACAGTTAGAGGTGCCATTTGCTATTTTCATAACGTGAAGAGTGACATTGAAAGTGCACAATTAATACAACTTGATGAATGCAGACACCCTATCCAGACAGCCCTTGACAGACTTGCAGCTGCATTGGTCTTTCTGGTTTTAGTTCATTTCCTTGGGAGAAATGTGGTTTCTTGTACAGGCATGCAGGGAGTAACAAAACCTCTCTGTAAACATCCAGAGTCAAAGGCAGCTTTTCCAGAGGCACATCATTCTATTTTTGCTGGGAAATTACTAGTGTGGCACTGAGGCCAACAACAGAGTGCAAGATTCAGCTACCTGTGTATCGTTGCATCCTAAGCAAGAACACTTCAGGCCAATAAACAGTGGCATCACCAAAGTAACAAAGGGAAGGCTAAAATTTGGGGAAAAAAAGAAATCAAGAAACTTATTTTCACTTGACAGTATTTAGCATTAAAATATATTTCTCTACTCTCAAACCAAGCTTTGAGAGAGTAATTTCTGTTTAAAATAAAGAAAAGTCAGTAATCAGGAGATAAAACTAGCATTTCAGAATTGCCACAGAGGTATCAAATCTTAAGAGACTGAAAAATCACATCTGTTGTCACCATCTCATTGATCGTAATAATTCACCCTCCCTGAACTGACTTCCTTCCATAGGAATGTTGATCAACTTTGGAAGGGGACATAAATCTCTTGTTTACATGCATTTAGTCACTTAAGGTTTCATTCCAAAGAGACAACCTTGAGCATATGAAATCTTCTCAAAGCTCATAAATATTGAGGAGCCGACCAAAACACTCTGTAGATGGTGGTAAAAGAAGAAAAATGTACCGAGAGCTCATAGGTTTGATTCCAGTCCTTCTTGCCCCTCCATGCAGCTACTAGAAGCAAATCTCATGACTGCCTTCACTACAAAGTCAGTATTCCAGAGAAGTCTGGAGTCTGGGAACCTCATCCCATACCTACCTGTTCTCTCGCTCTCTCTCTCTTTTTTTTTTTTTTTTTAATAAGTCCTTGGTTTGTACATGTTGGAAGGCTGATTGGAATGTCAGTGTTTCACTCTCCCTGCACCAAGCTTAAGCAGCTCTCTGAACAGAGTTATCATCATGGGATAATGCCAAATTATATAAAACTTTAGATTAGGATTTTGCTGTCTTCTGACATTTTGAAAATAGCTGTAGGATTTGCCACTCAGCTTTATACATGCTTCAGGCATGAATAATTACTTTCTTCCATGGATTACATCTTTCTCCAGTGGTGTACTAGAAGCTGTACAATATCTTGCCTACAAGATCTCACAAGAAATGTGATTATTTGGCATATTCTTACCATTATTTTATGTTAGATACTGAGGATTTGGTCCAACTAAAATCTGACAATTTACCAAATTAAGATTAAATCTGTAAATGTATAAACTATAAGAAAGCTTCATTACCAGCCTGGTTCTAAAGCACTCTCTTCCACATAGATCCTCTGACACCTAGTATGGCCTATTAGCCCTTCCATCAGTGAGAAGACTGCTCGAAATTTGTCTTTCCAACCAACTGCCTACTTTCATTAAAATTAAAGGGATGAAAAATTCCAGTGGAAAAAGTGACTGACTGAAGAAATACAGAAAACGATGATTCTCATTTTGCTTGGGAATCACAGTTCTCCCTAATTTTATCATTGAAGTTGAACAGCTAGTGAGGAAATCTAACTTGCCTTACAAATATATACTGTAATTTCATGTAATCACTGATGGAGACTTGAAGAATCATTGTGGATTTGGGATGTATCTCCTGCTCATATGTATCAGTCACCTCTTTACACCTTATATGAGTGGGTCCCGCGGGGCTTTGTATCGACAAAATTTCTGAATATTTTACCAGATAAAAATTATTCCATGGTTCACAAAATAAAACTTCTAAGGAGGGATTATTCTTGTCTGGGCAGAATAAAAGACCTTGTTATGAATATGAGAAGTAAATCAATAATGGCAATCACTTCTGTGTCAATTTGGTAGCTTTCTTAAAGTGCAAAAAAAAAAACTGGCAGATTAGGAGGTCATCCTAGACAGTTTGAAGTATCCACATGTGTCTAAATATGTGGGGGGTTTAATGTAAATTAAACATTAAAAAAAAACCCATAAAACTGTGTCTTTATTTGCGTCTATTTATCAATTTATATGTACTGAAACGCGCTTGTCTGAGACAACAGTAGAGCTACAGAGCTGCAGCACTGAATTCACCTCTTTCCTTGGGAACAGAAGCTTTCTGACCTGAATCTCTGCTTGCATTCAAACCTTTTGGCAGTGCTACCTATTAGCCAGGACACTGTCTGTACTCACAGAGCAGCAGCTACAGCACTGGGATGAAATGCAAGAACTTTGTCATTGCAACTTTCTAGATAAAATCATACCTGAGCTACCTGTCCACCTATCAGCTCCAGAACTGTCTTATTACATACATTGACCTTTAAAACTGATAGATAATATTCATTTCTATGAATTCTAATTTCTATTCATTTCTATTTCGTTCATTTCTCTACAACAGAGAGATACATACATCTGGTTCTAACTGGCAGGTGGACTAGATACAAATTTTATCCAGAAAGTACGTGGCATTTACAATTTCTTTTCTTTGCCTGAATGTTTGAATATATTTAATCTATCCCTTGAGCTATTCATTCAAGTGACAGATACATTTTTAACCTTTAACCTTGCCTGCAAATATTACCATGGCACAATTAATGATCCTTACAAGCTGTGACATGCAGCATTGTTTCTCACTATATTTTAAGCCCATGAATGCCCATATTACTTTTATCTGTTGCAAAATTTCATGAAGGGTTTGATACATAAAGAATTATTATCTGTAAATTAATGCCTTGCATTCAGACACCACATCCATTACTTTTTAAAGATATATATAAGAAAAGAATTTTCAGCTAACATTTCTGTTGATTTATACTAAAAGCCACCAGTTAAAATCTCTGGATGGAACTCAGGAAAAAAAGAAGAAAGAAAGACCAGAGAAAACTCCGGTCCAGACATGAAATACTTCCACTAGAATTGCAAATTCTGTAAACATTACTTAAAAAATAGCTAGATCTAACGAGCCAAGCAGCTTGTTAGATGTCTCCCCTGCAGCTAAAGTAATATAGATTATGCTTTGTTGCTAGATAAAGCTGTTGGTTAATTTCAGCTGGGGCAAGCAATGAACATGTGCTATCGAGAGAAAAGCATGCAGGAGGGCTGAAGCAGTTTCATTTTACGGGAGGTAGACTCCCCAAGACCAGCCTCCTCTTCCTTCACGAACTTCACTCCGGCATGTGCACCACACGATAGAAGCAAAGCGCCCCATTTGCTCTGTGTTTTCACTGAGGCTCACTCACATACAGTTACAGTGAGGTAAAAGAGGAGAGAGCAGTGGGTCTGCAAAGTTCGGGATGCCCCTGCCACACCACGGCAGCCTCTGCATCCCAGCAGATGCACGGAGGAGGGACTTTGCTGGGGAGAGCTGGAGCAGAGAGGCCCAGCAGCAAGGTGCCAGGCCACAGTGGGGCTGCCACTCTCTTACCTTGGCTGGTGGGCTCCCCATGGCACGAAAGATGGCAGCAGCGACCGAAACCCCAGTCTGGTTTACAGATCTGTCAGCTGACAAACACACCGGCAGCTTGTTGTGCTGCTGCTGCTGAAACAACCTGAAAGACACATATAATTTATACAGGTGCCGAGCTCCACCCTCTGCCTCCTCTGTGTGGAGGAGAGCCTGCCTACATCTGAGAGGGAAAGATCTGCAATGTCAGAGGTGAGCAGAAAGGCTGACTCTTGTATTATTTCTCACAATTTGCTACTGCCCAAACATCCTCCCAACCAGTTTTTGGCTTGATTCTGACATGTTCAGAAAGTCTTCCTTCACTCCCATCTCTTCCACATATCTAGTCAGAAGATTAGTTTTCAGTAGCTTTTAAGTTCTTCCACAAAATACTCTAAAAAAACCAAAACAAAACAAAACAAAACAAGAAAAACCAAAAAAAAAAAAAACCAAAAAAAACCCAAAAAAACCCAAAAAAAACGGGGAACCAAATCTCACCTATTACAATCCCTGGTGGGAGACCAACCCACTTTCAAGTGCTTATTTCAACTTTTCCTACAACAGGGACTCAACATATTCCCAATATATTATTGGGACTCTCTCTGATAACCAGTAAATCACAACTCCTTAACTGGAAGTACCTACTGGCTGATCACCTGGCCAAGGCAGAGATGCTGCTGAAATTGAGATAAATACTGACAGAGAAAGGGAAAGCTGCATGTCTTCTGGGCTTTTCCCCTCTACCTGATTCTTATTTAAATATGACAATTTGACATTTCCCTGCTTCCCATCCTGTTTCCCTATCAAGTTGCTGCTGGCAGTGCTGGGTCCTAGGGCATCCCTGAAGATGGCAGAGGCATGGCTTCCTCTGCTTCTCCCATGCTTCAGGCAATCTGTTCTGTCTGTACCTTAATCCACACTTGCAATTTCATGGTGTACAGACCCAGATTAGGAAAATGCTTGGAGGTCACCATAAGTTTTCATTAAGGTATGTTCTCACTGGGGCACAGTAATACCAGAGAGGATCAAGCCTCACAGAACATTGAGAGGATCAAGCCTGGATGGACACCTTAAACTGATGGAGAATGTCAAGAGTTAATTTTCATCAAACAGTACTTATAAATTTGGCATTTGAAAAGAGAAGAAAAAATCAATTATAATTACAATAGTTGTTTAGGAAAATAGGTTTACCTAAAATCTTTGGCTTCAGATTTTTCATGAAACTCAGGCACACACTGTGGATCATCCACTTTGTAAAATATTTTCCACAAAAAACCATCACCAGTTTAAATCTGTTTTAGGCAGATGCTCCTGGGCTTCTGCAAGTGACAACCAACCACTCAAATTGGCATTTCACAGACTGCTGTGGCTGGAAAGGCAGCCACCATGCTCACCACCAGTGAGGACTAGATGCACCAGGTTGAAATCTTTGAAATACGAAAAAGAAAGGTATCTCAAAAAAAGTCTGGTGTTTGCATGCAGCAAATCAAAGGACAGTTACACAACTCTCAGAAAAATCAACCAAAACTCATTTGAAAGCAATGTGGAGTTAGAGCATTTAACTACGCAAGCCTGCAGGACTCCTGCAGTAGGACTGTTTTAACTTGGGCATTTTTATAGGATCAGTTAAGACTGCAGTGCAAACACTCATCTTCTTGCTTCCATGGACACAGGAGTCTGTAACATCCCATTTCCAGAGATAAGGAAAAAAGCAGAGAATAAAGGAAGAAAACCCCAGTTATTCAGAGAGGAGTCTTGGATTTCCACTTTTCGTATTGCTGTTGCAGCTTTGATCAGACATTCTGCTGCTATAGTAAATGGAGAGACCAAAGTAGTACATTGACAAATTTACCTCCTAAAGAAAAGGCAAGTGGAACACCAGCCAGAGAACAATGAACTCCACTCAAAGAGTGATATGTCTGCCTGGAAACAGAGCAACACATTAAAAACAGAACAGCTGCAGCAGGGCAACCCACATCTTAACGAAACAGGAAAGAAGAAAGAAAAAAAAAAGAAAAAAAAAAGGCCAGAATGCTTTCAAATCAAGGTGCAAAAGTTGTTTTGGAGAGCTATAGAACTAATTTTTCCAGTGACCCCCTCCAAGAACTTAATGTTTCCAGTAAATCAGCATGGCCAAAATACATAAAATGCTTTGTGTTTCTTTTCAACAAGCACGCTGACAACTACTACATCCATTTCCTCCTGGACATCAGGGAGATGGGTTATGTGGCATCAGGGCTTGCTGCAGACGTTAAAAATGTCTGGGGAAAGCAAGACAAAGTCAGCTGCGTAAGGAAGGAACGACAAAACTAAAAGGCTAAACCTGAACCAAAGAGGGCAGAGCAGAATATGTTAGGGAACTAGATAATAACCAGGCAATAACTTCAGGGTGGTGCAGAAAGTCCCTCCCCTCCCCTTTCTAGAGGGAGGATATGGTCATGCTAGGTTTATACCAGTGGAGTTAGACTCTGAAAATATGATAGTGTGTCTGCAGCATCAGATTGTAGAACACTGCTCAGGAGACAAAGAGAAGAGGTATTATAGAAAGATTTTTCTTGTAATTAGGACAGTCTCATTTCACATTACTGAATAAATCTTACTTCTATTCCAAACTACTATTAAGAAAGTACATGGAAATAAGCTGGGAGGGGAGGGGGGAGAAGAGATAAAAAGACATCAAATTACACTGAGGTTAAACTGGTTCATATACTACCCATTGGCATTTGGGTAATGCACACAAGAGACTATGTGAAACAAAATCAGAATGGAAGGAATGTCAGCCCAAGCTGCAAGCTCAGCATGAAAGAAATAAAAGTCAATTAATCTAGCATTTGGCTACATGCAATTTACCCAGTGGGCTGCTCACTAACTGGAAAGCTTGCAGGATCCTACTGAGCTGCCAAAAATCAAGCAGTAGAGTGGCAGCCACTCCAAATGTTTGTGAACTGGACTATCCTACTGGTGGCATAAACTGACGAGCTAACAGGGACAGAACCTACCAAAGATACAGGAGTCTCATTTAGTGGAGCTAATTATTCACCCCAGCAATGGCACTGCAAAATTTCAAACTCGGCTTTGGTGTACAAAATCTGCCCTCACTGAGGCACTGTCTTCATAGTCTTCCTACCCTTGGTCCCAACAGCTTCATGAGGAAGGATGGCACTTACCAAAGCACTCTCCTAGAAATATAAACCTCTCTTAACTTTGTTTGTGAAAAGCTTTTCATTCATTCCATAAAAGCTTTTAAATAGAGATAAGGGATGGGTCTTTCTAGGGCTAGATACAGCCACACCACTGAGTAGGTGGAGGTGGAAGACTGTGCATTTTGAGGAGATGTATTGCTTTGCCAGACAGAGAAAATGGGAGATAACAGTTACTTTCTTTTTGCCTCATATGGCAGTTTGTAGCTTGTTCAGCTCAGTGGCTAAGTTAGGGAAATTATAGTCATCTAAGCAAATAAATGTGTATAGTCAAATTCAAACCATTTTTTAAGAGTTCTCAGAAATTGAGAAAAAAAAATTGTTTCCTTAGTTTATCCTTAAAATATTTTTCCATATTTGTTTTCTTAAACCACTATAAAAATAATCCAAAAGACAACAAAAACTTTATTAAAATCTATCTCAATTTGTAAATTCAAAATTACCATATGAAACTAGAAGCTATAAAGAAAGCTTCAGAAATGCCTCATTTAGGACATGTAACATTTAATTTTGAAATAAAAGCTTTCTAATTTTTCATTGTTTCCTCCTTGCCCCAATCTGAGCAAACAACACAGACAATCTGAAATTATTTTAGATCTTTGAATACTTTCCAAACAACCATTTTCAGTACCTGCTGTTAATTAGAACAAAATACCAGGTTGTCTGAGCAGCAATCAGGTGATAACATTTGTAAATGAACTGTCCTTCTGGCTATCAAGATGCATTCCTGTTTCAAAAAAGTAAAAGGTGTAATATCCTCTAACTTATCTCCTGAACCACTGTTACCTTAAACAAAGACATTGTACTGTAAATCCAGTATCACTGGCTCCTTTTCCTGGCCAGAGTAAGAGAGCTACTAATTTCCTTAGGTGTTTTGCAGGTGTGGTTGTAAATATGGCAAGATAGTGATCTTTGCAGCTTCAAGGTGGGAGGAAGCTGCTTATTACTTACCTGGGGTATCTGAGGACTGCAGTGTTACCTTTCCAAGACACGTCAATGTAAAGCCACACATTGAAACCTTCTGTGTTTTATGTTTAGAAATTGTTCTTTTATTTTAAACCGAGTGATTGCAGAGCATCTTATTGAAATAACAATTGAGTAAGATATTTCAATGTCATTCCACTCCAGCCAGTTTCTCAAACCTTTATCTTTAGATCTTATTCAAATAGTCTGACACTGATGTCAATACAAAATTGCTCGTGCAAAGACCTCAGAAGAGTTAGGTAAGTATTACACTTCACCACTTGGCTGACAGGAACACTTGACTTATGGTTATGGTATTTAGAGACAAATTATCAAGAGAAGGGTTTCTTTCTTAGCTGCCACCTACCTCTTGTATTTATTTAATGGCTGCTTTTTTAGAATCAAGAGAGTAACTCCTGCTTTCTGTTATTGTTTTTCACTGTCTATGACTACAAACTCTTTGGGGCAGGATCTACCTACTGAGGATATGCTTGCTACTGACAGTTACTATGCTGGGCAAGAGTAATTAAAAAACAAAGGTTGCAATGATTTTATGACACACAGAGAAGCATTTCCTTTCTGTTTTTGTCCAACCTTCTTTCAACCCTATATGTGGGTTTTTTCAAGGCCCAACCCTTACCTGAGCCCAGTCCTTAAATGTTGGCTGAGAAAGAAATAAAATATATAAAATAATTGAAATAAAATAATATGGAAGTCATTAAGGGTTCAATTAATGCATTCTTGACAGTAATTTATTGTCTAAGTAGCCCTCCAAAAACAGCAAGACTACAACAGTAGCAGGCATCCTCACTGTGCTATTCTGTAGCTTGGTACTGCCAGCGGGTAGGCTTCTTAACTAAAGCTAGCATCAGCCAACCTATGTCCTGGCCCAGGTATTCCAGAAGATTTTAGTGAAGTGTTAATGCAAGAAAACCACTGAACTGAATACAGAAACAGCCAATTCAGGGAAGTGGGTATACTTGAATGCATTCAAGTATATCACCAATAGCTCTGGAAATACTTGCAAAGTGTGCCTTTATAGCAGGCACACTGATCACTAAGAACAAGTGAATACTGACACAGAGTGCTTGGTAAATACCTGAAAATTCTCAAGTCTCAAAAATACCTAATGGCAAAATTTCATCCTGCAGCAGGAAATCTAAGAGATAGTAGTTGCTGAAACAGGAGGTTTTGCTCCTGTCCAACTCCCAAGCTTAGAAAGCCCTGCTCCTACTTCACAGTGCTGGCTCTGGAACTCCTCTGGAGAAATGCTACACTCATTTGAGGGGCTGAAGCAACAGAAAACTACTTTTCTCCTTTTCCTGAGGAATTTCCAGGGCTGCCCTTCTGTAGCAGCATGCAGCCATTACCTCAGCTTGAGCTCTGTAGTGGGAATCTGACCATGGACAAGCAGCATTGCCCGAAAGAGCTGTCTAAAGCACCAGCACTCCAAGGGAAATGAGTATCAGAGGTGGAAAACACATCAGACAATTTAGTGCACATTCCTGCAAATAGATTGTTACCATCCACTGATCCCACTACCAGAAAGCCACAGGGTTTTTCACTACATTTTTATAGATGTCTTCTAAAGTTATTGAAAGATCTTCACATTTGAAAACTGATTTTTTTCCCTTTCTTCACTTATGTCCTTTTTTTAATACAAAAATTTAAAAAAAACCAAACCACAACTCTAGACATCAGCAAAGCTATATGAACAATTTAAAATAGAATAACCAGAGTTTGACTTAGTCATTAGAGTTATTACAAGTCTTGCAAGCTTATTTACAACAATTAAGAGCTCTGTGACTCACTTCTGGTGGATTATAATTTCTGACAGCAGAAGACAACTTCAGGGGTTCTACACAGAATTTGAATGCAAAAGCTCCTTCTGCATTGATGTTTATCCCTGTAGAAAATATTTCTGAGGAGAAAAGTTTCTCACTTAGGTGTGTGTCTCATCCTCCACTAAACTTGTAAGATTTCTGTGACAAGAAAAAAAAAAAGTCTACGTTTTCCTAATAGAGCAACTGGGAATTTGCCTTGCTGCAAACACTCTCAGCTTAACTCCAGTTGTATGAAATCAGCTTTCTGCCACTTGCTGCCCTTAAGCCAGCAGAGAAAGCAGACAAATGAGCAGAGTGCCTGGCACTTGAAACAGTGAGCATCTCAGCTGGTCTCAGGAAAGCTGTTCTAACCTGTGCCAAGGCAGAGTCATCCACGGAGCCTGATATTATCTCTGAATATCTCTGTGTATGCATATTAGGTCAGGGTTAATTCCTCTGTTTCAGCAGCACATAAAACATGACACTTGCATAACACCACAATTTTAAATGCTTTCGGTCTAGGACAAAAATATTTTTAAAGGCACAAATCTTTCCAAACCTCTTAACTCATATATTACCTTGAGCATTCTGAAGCTCTGAAGATTTTTACAAAATGCTTCTTGAAAACTGAGAACCTAGAATAGAAAATCATACCAAAGCCAAGAAAAAATGCATAGCCTTCAGCATCTCTAAAGAACTCAGGTGGTTTTAACTGTAGGCCTCCTACATTCATAGTCTGTGTGGCAGATAAAACATGACATGGCCAACAAGAGAAAAAATTTTGTGTAGGTCATGAAAAGCATTGAGTCTGTTCAGAGTAGAACATTAAATTAAGCTCCCTACCCTGCCTTACTTGGCAGAGGATTCCAGACCTATGGGCCAAAAGCCCAAAATTAGATCTCCTGGACCTAGCCAGGAAGCCTGAACTGGAGGACATGCATTCAGTCCGAGACTCTAACTTCCAGGGGCAGAGATCTGATAGAAGACTAAATTTCAGGTGATTACCTCTTCCATAAACAATTCTAGGAAGCTCACCCACAGACTGTCAATGTAGCAGAGCACGAACTGGGAACTGCCTCCCCTGCAACACACACAATTTGTACTCTGCAACCCTTCCCCAAGCAATAGACATATTGCAAAGTGGCAGACACCCTTGCTTTGTATGATTCAAAACCACTAATTGTTGGTCTTACTCTACTGTGTAGTTATACACATATTGAATGCATTTGTCAGCCAAGTACTAGCAAGCACTGTGAACCACTAAAAGGCAAAATGTCCTGCACCTGTGTTGCAAACTGGAATGTTCATCCCACAGAGGAAATCGTGTTGGCACACCCCCCAAAAAAGATTTCACTCCCAAATATAAGAAAGATTTTGAAACGTTACTGGGTTGATGCCTCAGCTGACATAGCCATCCTCCCTACACAGCTGTTTTGGCTCAGCAGCCCCCCAGGCATGCTGGGAGCTTCACAGCTAAGAGATCTAGGAAGCTGAAAGCAAAGGGATTGACCAACAGCCTAAGAACATCTAATGGGCATCTCATTTACCTGCTGACCAGCCTAGGGGGTAGCCCCTGGTAAGTGGGGGAAGCCAGCAGTGTCCTGTCATCACAGCATGATGGGCAGCCAGAGGAACAGGCCAGGTGGGTCAGCAAGGCATACAAAAGCATGACAGCTTTCCAAGCAGGTTTCTGTGAAGCAGGAGAACCAGCCAACCCAGCAATACAGAATCCAATCAACATTTTTAAATGGAGAAGTGTTGCATCAGGAAATGCACAATTGGCTCAGTTCACCAGACACCGCTTCCTCACGTACACTAAAACTGGGAATTGAGAAGTACCTGACTGTTGATAACACACTGCATATTTCCTCCTCCTCCTCCTCAGACCTGATACACAAACAGCTGACAACATGGACAGATATGTGGAGTATGGAATGCCTTGTGCAACAACTTGCTTACAGCAAAAAGAGGAGAAAGGAAATAAGATTTTAAATTGTAGTGTATCCCCTGCTCTGTCTTAAATATTTTGTACATCTTAGGTAAATTAGTGAAAAATTTCTTGTGAGAAATGAAAGTAGCAGCAGCCTGTTCACCTGAGATCACAGAAACTGCTGCAAGTCAGAGGAAAGACTAATACTGTAAAGAAAAAAAACCAAAGAATTGTAGAATACACCTTTCATTTATGAACACAAACATTGTATACCGATACTCTCAACGTCCAGAGAAATTGAGTGTATTCTCCATCAAGTGTCTGTATTGTAGAAGGTATCAGTTTACCCGAGGTCCAGAAACACCAAAAGGTCCACTAGCCATAGCATAGAACAGAAATGTGTCCCACCCTCTGAATTAATACTTTAGGACGCTTCTTGTTCCACACAGGACACTGTTTAACCTTATGTGACTCTGAATCAAATGAAATTAATGGTTGCATTACATTATTACAGATGCAGCTAAATATTTTTCATTTGTCCCAAGCAAAACACCCTTCAGCTCTGGGGGGAATAACCTGGGAGTCAGAAAGTTAATTAATGGTTTCACATGGCACCAGGGACAGCCTGTAAGAAGCAGTGAGCAGGGCAGCTTAATTTTCATTCAATACACTTATGTACTAGGAAGTCTGTATTAATAACTCCAACAGAAGGTACCATGGTCTCCATTGCAAAACCAATAAACAAAGATACTGTAAAGCAATTTGATGCTTTTCTAAATAAGTATAGATCTTAACAGCTATTAACATTCATCCCAAACATTTGAAAGAAGAGCTGTACAGGTGAATCCATGCCAATCCATTTCAGCCCCGAGTGACAGGAATATCTATTTGATATCTTCATTCTAGTTCTGGTCATTATCTTTTGAGCTCCACTTCCTTCCTTCTGATGTATTTCGTCATCGCCATTATGTGGTCTGTCTGTGTCAGGACAGGGTTTATGAAACACATTCTAACAAGAGAACATCTTGGGGTTTTTATTGCTACCTGTGTAGAGCTCAGCATGAGTAAAATCCTCATCCCTCACACTCTATCTCCTGTCCCTCACCACACCACTCCAGATTACTGAGGGAAGCTAGTAAAAATTCAGCCAGTCAAAAAACAACCCACAGTAAAATGCTGAAAGTTCAAAGCCATGTCTTTGCTATTGGAAAAGATGTGCTAAAAAGATTAAGAGACATCATCCTGATCTGCAGCTACTGGTAATTCACTCGTAGGTCGTGTGCTTAGACAATTCCAGCTTTTCTGCTATCCATTTAATGGTTAACATATGCATTTGAGAAGCTAAAAGCTTTTTAAAAAATCTTCTCAGACACTTGCACACATTCCTCTCAGGAACAGTCTCATTGATATTAACAGGATAATTCACAGGTAAAGTGCCACCCTAGGTGCACCAGTGCTTGGTAAACTGGAGCACAACCAAACAGACGAAGAAATATACACAAAATATCAGCCCATTTTCCCCTCTCTGTTCCCTGTAAAAACCAAGTGTATCACATTTTATCATAGGTTTAATTATTGTTAAACTCCTGTTGCTTTACTTCTATTTTTTTTTGTACGTGTTGGTGTTTGTGTTAGTGTTCACACATTCTATTTCAACTACAGATCTTTTTTGGAGCAATGTCTACAGCTTATCTTGGAACTTCTAGCACTTTTAACTAATCACTTCTAATCACTTCTCTTTTGCCTTTTCTCAGTGTCACAAATGTCAATAAATTCTATTTCTGATCTTGAAACCTGTGTTAAAGTTAAACTATGTCTCTTCCCTCCTACACCTTCTTTTCACATGGTGACCCCTGACTTTTCTCAGCCTCCATAGCACATTTCCCCCCCACATGATAGCTAAATTTAAAAAATAGATTATTCTCTTTTATGTGTAGCTCAAACATGAGGAACTTGATTCAGGCATTAATGGGAAAAATGCATACATTGGGTAGGTCCAACTAAATATTCATGAATAGCTTTTGTTTTTAAAAATCTCTTTTTCTTCCATAATCAAGATTTTCCTTATATATCAAATATATTTTAGAAATCTGTAGTTGACCTATATCCACAGGCAGTGATGGTCTCTGTGCTTCATAAAAGCTTCAGAGGAAGAGAGAAGCTGTTGCCATTATTTCAAGAAGACTCACTTTTTAAGTAAATGTTAGAAACTAACAGTGTTAGAAACGAACACTTCCAAAACTATGGAGTACTAGAACTTCCCAGACAATACCTTGCACATGACAACACCTAAAAGTTTCCTCAGAAGGAGCTTGAGGTTCATATAACCACAAGGAGAGGAAAACACCAATCCTTCCCCTGTTTCACAGCTTTCTTCCCTGAGTAAATATTTTGAAGGCACTTCCTGGGACAAACCTTGAAGGATTTCCTCAGCCAGTTTCCATTTCTTATTGGTATTCCTACAGTAGAGTCACCAACCCTTCATTTGCATCTCATCTGTGTCAGAGGGTTTCAGTCTTTCCTGTTTATAGTTTATGTCCCATCATACCAGCAGTGCCATTAGGATAATTATAGTTGTTAGGACTCCCCTGCACACTACCAGGAGACGCTTTGTGTCTTGGATAATGAGGTCAGCAATTTCTAAGATTTGCAGAACAAGGACAAATTGTTTTGGCAATATGCCCATTTTACTCCCAGGCTTGACTACAGGAGACCCCGTCTGCTCTTCTGCATTACTGTTTATACCTCTTCCTTTAGGCTCTTCTTCCTCCAGGATGAACCATACCATGTTTTATCCTCTTCAGAAGCTCCCATACTGAAGGCCACCACCAGCATAGAGGCCAATGGAAAATTCTTCCAGTTAATTACAGAAGCAAGTGTGAGGGGGAAATAGAAGAAATCATAGGCCAAAATCACATCTGAGTAAGTTTTTTCTAAATAAACATCAGTGGAACATTCTTCTAAGCTGGTTTTACATTGCAAATAGCAAAAGGAAACACAAAATAATCCGCTATTCATAAATTTACACACAAGTAGACTCATAAACAGTCTTCCAAACCCACCCTTGCACTGTTGTTGCCTCTGCAAGGAAATGGACATCTTAGCTTTACTGTAGCTTGTGAGATCTGGCAGTCCAGGTTTTATTCAGCATTTAATTTCAGGTCACATTCAAGGCCAGACCAACACAGCTAATTCCTCAATTTGTACCATTGCACTGAAATTCATACTGAGGCACCTGAATTTTGAGAGCACCATGCTTTGGTTGATCTAATAATTCTAACTACGACTTGACTACACACTTAAATTGAAGATATGGCCCTTAAAACAGACATATTACAAGTGAATTCCTGGTCCTAACAGAATTGGTAGAAAAACTACCACTAAGAAATACACATCTCAAACCAGTGCTATCACTCTCAACAGCTCTGCAGGGACTAAGCTCCATACAAAGCAGAGCAGCTGGCTTAGGGAAAGTATTGCAACAACTTAATGTGCTAGCCAGCAAAACAAAGCTCCACACACTCTCCATGGGTGTTAAGCCATTTCCAGACATGTATGCTTCCCATAAAACAATAATCCAACCTACACTGTCAACCAGGGTGTTAGCACAAGGCTCCCTGACCACTCACAGAAGAAACAGTGCACACCAACACTTAGCACTGCATGAGATTTTGCAGCCTTTCGACACACCCTGAGCCAGATATCATCTGCTTGGCTCGTACTGTATCTGTACACAACTGTTTCTCTCACTGTTGCTATAGCTGTACATTCTGAAACTCCTATAATACGCAATACATCAGGTTTTGGCACAGCTCTCTTGAGCAGGTGTGTTGTGCAACGCATTCTTCAGAGCTAGCAGGGATTAAACAGCATTTTGTGGGTCCCAGGAGATGCAGTTTGTATTGCTCTGAGCACCGTAAGGCCAAGTTTCCTCTATTCAGCAGACCCAAAGGCTGTTGAAAATTCAGATACTCAAAGACAGGAGGAGAAAAGAATAACTGTGATTGAAGTTTAGGATGAGTCCAGCACAGATGAATTTTTTAATTTCTAACTTGCAGCAATTTAAGATAAACCTTTTCATACAAGCATGTTCCAAAGTGCAGACATCTGGAGAAAAATGTTTCTGGGCTAAAAGTTTCCTGACATATTCCAGGAAGGTAAAGGAAGCTGAGAAAGAGATATTTTGTGCAAAATATCTTCCTAAAACTCTCCTACTGTGAAGCTTTTCTGACCTTGTCACTTTTGCTGAAGTGTCTCCTTAGATAACACCACATGGTTGGGATTCGTTGAAAACGTGGAATTGCTAGGCTTTACTGCTGGAGAGTTAAAGCACAGTGACACCCTGTGGCAAATCGCTTAGGATGGAAACAACGTGCTAGTGAAAAGGGCAGTATCATTTTCTCATTTTTCTTTGCCTTTATTGAATTTGTCTTAGGCATGCTTGAAACTATATTAACTACTGAGACTAAACTCAGGTTTAGAATCAGGTTAGAATCTTCATCTGAACAGGTAAACAAAGCCAATGACCATTTTGGATTTCATCATATGTTCAAAGGTCCAAAGTTTGCAAAATTGTCCAATAAAGCCTACCTATAAGTTCAGCAAGTAAATACCCACAAAAAGTTTGCATGTATGTCCAAACATCATATTAACTTGGCAGATGCAAGCAGATGCAAGAATTATGATTCAACATTCTCCAAAAAACACATCTGGAAGTTGCACTTAAATATCTGATTTAACTCTGCAATTGTATCACAAAAAATTGCAATTAATTTTGAAAATGGAGATATATTTGTCTTGCTCTCATGGCTTTTTTTCCTTCCAAATAGATGCAGATACCCCCAGTTATTTTTACAGATATTTCTGCTCTAAGTATTTAAAGACACAAGTGGGAATATTGCTGCTAGGAATGTTCTCAGTAGGTTTGTTATCACTCTGCATTATATAATATGGTGGCTGATGTGATGAATCATCTCTCCCTAGCACAGTCTTTTTTTCCAAATGAGGTGCTGCACATTGCAAAGGTTCAGCTCATGACAAATGCTAACAATGGGCAGATCTCTTTGAAAGACAGACACACACAGAGGCAGGAAAATAAGCAGGTTAAAACTGAAAACAGAATATCCCTCAAACAGAAACAGAATAATATATTAATTAGCTCTTCACAGGGAATATATTCACTCAGTAGTACTATCAAAAAATTAATGTTCATTAAGAAATGCATATTTTGAGGCAGCATTCAGAACACCTTGCTCTCAAGAGAAGAAGGGAAGTAAAAATACAACAGTATGACTCCCAGTTGCACAGGCTTTGCAAAGTCAGTGTGCTATCAATTTTGCCTTTTTTACTGATTAGTTAGATAACACGATGGTGTCATTTTTTTCTATTCCGTATTGAACTCCTGGTGAGCAATTTATGTCCATACTATGACATGGCATCTGAATGTAAATGAAATAGGTTAGTTTGAAAGGTGATCTAAAAGGCTTTTCACTGACATATATAATAGTTTCACCTATATACATAGCAGAGTTTAGGAAGCACCAGCTAATTAGATACAGGATGTTCTGACTGTTCTAAACAGGAGTCTGAGTTGAGGAAGATTACTGACCTGACCCCTCAAATTCTGTCACCCTGACTAGCAAGATTATGCTGCCATCTTGTGACCCGTACATTTTACTTAGCTGCAAGTGACAGGATTTTTCCCCTAGACTGGGGAGGACAGTGTACATGATCTCCCTGATACAGAGATGATGCTTTGAGCAGCTGAGTCCTCCTTTATATTCAGACCCACAATGTCTCTCTTTAGCTTTCTTATCTGTCTCTCATGGGCTGCACCCTGCCATGTCAACATGGTTGCTAAGGGAAGTGATGTCCATGGGCAGGCCTGAGTAGAGAGTAGAGGCAACCCCGCAGAGGGGATGAAACCCAATGTTTATAGGACTAGGGGTTTGTAATAAAGGCTACAGAATGTCCCCCTGCTGCCAAGAGAATCATATGTTCTGGAAAGCAAAACACACAGCCAGCAGTTGAAAATTACAGCATACACTGGAAAAGAAAAAAAAGAAAAAAGAAGAAGAAGAAAAAAGACATTATTTACAGCTGGGAAGCATTATTATAAATTATTACATAGTTTTATACATTGAGGATAAAATTTTCCTCTCCATCTTCTCAAGTGTAAACCTTCTATATTTATGGTAACATTCTTCTTGCTTGGAAAAACAGTGTTACGATTCACTGTATTCTGAATCTAAAAAGGGTTGTTCCATCTGGTCACATTAAATGAAATAGCTGTATGTCAAACAGTTATGCTCTTCCCTGAACAATACTGACTTCAGCTGCACAGTGACTGCTTACACAGCACTTTGAAATACCTGGGAAAAGGTTAGCGTGGCTGCAATCACCCTGCAAAGCAAGCTGGGATCCCCTCTCCTAGTAATGCCCCATTCTTCCCTTATTCCCCAACCCCATGTGCTTCCAGCAGTGTGTACTCCCACTGCACTTTTGAACTGAAGACACAGAAGCAAATCTTGAAGTGCTGGCGATATGAAACGCATGGCAAGGCAGGAGCAGGCACAGACCAGGAACAAGCAGGCATGAGGGCTCTGAGCCAACCAGACAGCTGCTCTGAGCTCAGATGCATTTTTTGGGAGAGCCCACAGAGAGCATGCATAGCTAAGAGGTTCTCTCAACACCTCTACCTGGAGACAAACCACCAGTCTTTCCTCACTTCCAAAGCCTCAACCACCGTTATACACCCAAATCATATTTCCTTTCAAGTTCTTGCTTGCTTAAGTAAACCAAAGCATCCTGCAAAGAAAAACTGATCAGATGATCAGATGGTGATCACTTTGGCACCAATCTAATATTTGTAGATGTGAAAAATCCCACTGATAACAATTGGAAGTCCTTCAGGATATGTGCTCTTTTTTTTCATAGCAATCTCATGGTCAAAAATCCTGGAGACAGTGTTCAGGATTCCACCTAGTGAGCTGAAACAAGGAGTCTTCAGAGCAGACAGATATTGCTAAAGAGATCCTTCCTTTCTTCTGACTGAGGTAGAAGACCAACTTATGACAGCAGAAGGTATTCTCTTGTCAGAAAACCTTTGTGAGTCCAGACTATGTTCAGGCATTGCTGATGGTTTTTGTGCTATGAAAGCAAGTAAAGGATACATTGGAAATCCGCAGCTGGCAAGGACATAAGTTTTCTCTCCTGCAAACTTAATCCACATACAGAAATGGACAGCCACATATTAATGAAAGAGGTCATATTTCCCTGTAGAAATCCTTGTCATGTCAGCATTTGCATCTCCATATTCTTAAAGCTCAATTCCAGACATCCAGATATTTTTAGATAAGAACCACCTCTGCAAAAAGAGTTTGTGCTGAGTCTGCCATTTCTTCCTCATTTCACAAGGAGTGCTTAAGAGCTACCAGAAGCATTGAGTAAGCCCTTCTGCCCTGAAGCAAATAAAATCTTTTAATCTTTCTAAAATATAATCTCTCTGTTTCAGTAATATATTAGGCTCTTCTTCCCTGCTACAGTCTGTTCACAGAATGGATTCGGTTTGCAGCAGCAGTCCAAACAGTCAGTGCATCAAGAGAGGAGTTAAGTCCATATCAGTGCTAAATTAAGTATGCTGTAGTTTGAAACAACTAATCAGACAAAACCCTGAGATCTGATAATTAATAAATTTCCTTTCAACATACCTTAGCATGATAATCTGATCACCTGTATTACAAGAGATACAGAACTCAATTTGCAAAGTTTGTTGAGAATAAGAACTCAACATAAAGCTGGCATTCTTCTAAAGAGAGACATGAGGAAACAAAGAAAAGCAGAATTCAGGAAATTTAATGGAGGAAAACAAACTAAAATAGGAGAAGAGTAAAACAAAGAACCAAGAAGTAATAAACTGCAGAAGCTCAGACCTCTGGTTGCCTGGGGGCAGCTGCAGAAGAGAATTTTGGTTTGGTCTGTGGCTCTTGCCTGAAAGTGGAGGTAGATACATGCTGTGCCTGCTGTTTCTATGGTACCAGCAGAAAATAGAGCTGAGGGTGCTGCAGAATCGCCAGCCAAGCAAACAGCATCATGACATCTAAGCTTATTAAGGCATCTCTTGCCTCAGAGAAAAAAAAATTTAGATGACTATTGGCTTTTCAGAAAATAGAGCTTTTTTTCCTACTGTTTTTCAGCTGAGAAGTCTGTTTGGAGGCACACAACCATATACTATCACTTTCAGAGGCATGAAAATATTGAAAACATCCTTAAATAAGCTTCAAGTTTTTACACCTCTTGAATGAAAACCTAAAATCCATGAAGAAAAATCTTGCAAAGATAGAAGTATTCCAGACTGTTGCCACATGGAATCTCACACTGGTGAACTGGGAACCACAGCAAGGAGAAACCAATCCTTACCATCCTTACCATCCAAACCTTACAATCCTCTGCTCCTAAAAGAACTATATTTCACATCCTAAGTAACATTCTGTCTAGAATCTCCTTGACTCTGGGGTCTGTACATGTGGTGGCCCTCAGAAAAATCACAGTTTTTCAGGTGTAGCAGGAGGCTCTGTCCTCCATGAACACTACCTCATGAGGAGAATCCTGCACTGTTCTACAGACAGAATAGCAGGAAAGCAGCCGAGACGTGCACAGGCACTGCTTAAGTCTCAAACATATGTACAGTGATTCACCCTGAACAGCTTGCTCAGACATCACAAAAGAAATGTGTTTTATTACTTGAGTGCTCCATGAAATGACCCTGCTGCCATACCTGGCTAAGAGCTGGAAGAGCTGCAGAGTATACATAGGATTTATGAGACTAACCTCTGGACTCCTTCCAGAGTCCAGGAAATTGCATTCCTTTGAGGTCTGGAATGATGTTCATTGTTAATGCAAAATTGTGTTCTTCTGCAGGGAGAAGAAAAGGAAGCACTGCAGGCAGAAGCACTGGAAAGCCAAATAGTCTTATGTGGAGAACTGAGAAGCAATGAAGAAGGACAAAAGTGATCTTAAAAAAATTCTACTCTCCTCTCAACCCAGCTGAAGGGAAAACCCGCACATGCAAAGTACTGGGAGCAAATTACTTAAAAAGTCAAATGTTGTAACAAACTCAAGCTATCTTCCTTAAATTTGTGATTTGAAAGGTACAGTGATATTACCTGCCTCAGCCCATCACCATCTACTGTGTGGTGTCTGTTATAAGGCTAATAAGGCAGACAGAAATGATAAAAATACCAGAAAGCAAATGAAACAAGCAGCAAAGGAAGCAGAGAGACAAGACAGCTCTGGCCTGAGTAAGACTGAACTCTCTCACTGTGTGGTAACTATTAGGCAGTAGCACCTTTCAGGTTCAAAGCATTCTCTCAGGCCTCAGAAGAAGAAAAAGCCATGTAAGGAGATGAACGGGGTTGGCTTTTTCAATGTAGATCCTTTGCTAGTGGACAGTGGTTTTTAGGCTATACAAAACACACCTTAGCATCCAGAGACAACTCAGAGAAAAAAAAAAAAAAAAAGGAGAAAAGTTATGTTTATCTCCAGACTTCCTTCCCCCTCTTTTGAGCATAGTATTCCAGATGAATCAAGGGAAACACAGACAAGGCACAGCTTAAGCCATATATCCTAAGGAACTAAATTACCAAATTACACACGTTGCTTTATATTATGTGAAAGGTAACTCTTGGTAAAATAAAGCTCTTATCTCATGAAAAAAAAAACAAAACAAGAAGATTTCAAAATGTATTGGTTTAACGTGGAATACAATTTAAGCCTTTTTCCAGAACCCATCATAATCACTAATGTACCCATAAAAAACAACCTGCTGATCAGAGCACAAATCTGGCAAATGGGAGAACCTCATCAGGCAAAGCCAAGGCATGAGTTTCAGCCTTCTAAACCCCATGGAGAGCCCCAGCTTTTAGGTAAATGGCTATTTCAAGGAGAGTTTTACCACCAGTCCTTAAGAGGATAAAACGGAGTTACATAACTAAATGCTAATCTTTTCCCCAGTGGGAGAAAACCTATTTCTTTTAATACCTTTCTTGCCTCAGGACTCTCTAGCAATTAGAGAACAAAAAACTACAGTATTTTCAAGTCTGATGAGTCACTGGAAAATCTGAATAGAATCAACAAGAGATAAAATAAATAAAATTTGTTCCTTGGTTTCTACATTGACCTCAAAGTGAGAGAACTTGAGAAAATTTCTATAGCCTGTCACTAAAGTTCAGCAATGGAAAGCAGTTATTACCCCTTCATAAAAGCATTCCTTCTCAATGTCCCAAGACAATAACTGATTGTGAAACCTCTTAGTTCAGAGAGCAAACAAAACACGGCTTTCAGTGGCTTGTTTATGAGTAGATCCTGTGTCCTGTGTTAGCTGGTGATACCATCACACATTGTCTGACATGGAAGAGTGGATTCCCCCTGTGGGTGAGTAATGGGTGCTGTGCTGATCCCTGGAATCCCGGAGCAGGCAGGGTTCACCATTCGCTCACCTCTGGCACTGCACAGTGAAACCATCTTCTGGTTTGTGGAGCTGAGCCACGGTGCCTTCACTTGCACATCCCTGTCTTCTGCCAGGAGATTTCTGCTGGGGAATCTACATTCTAAAAAAAAAAAAAAAAGGGTTATTGCAAAACAGATGTTTTTAATCATATAATACCTCTACTTGGAAGTAACCCATAATCTTTTGGTTTTCCTTTGCTTTTACATTCTCCATTCCTCTCCTCCTTTCCAACAGACATTTATATATGCCCACACACTCACATACTTCCCTTTATGAGGGGGAAAAATTTAAGAATTTATATTCTTTGAGTGTACATTTTTTTTTCTTTCTTATCTTTGTATGCAAAATTCATGCCTCGATTTTGGTTAATTTTTGATTTGTCTAGATGGGTTAAAATTTTGATTTTTGGTGCCATGGAATTGGAATGGTCATGGCCATGGGGACAGAAGCAAAACTGTTAAAACAGAGAAAACAAAGAAAGCAGACATTATACCTTCAGCTGAGTGAAAACAGCCATAGAAAGAACAAGATTCCCTAGTAGCCTTGAAAGAGCAGAATTGCCCCTGCACATTGCTGATCTAAATGGAGCCTAGGAGGTCTCAGCTTCACAGGGAGTGATAGACAGACTGCCATGGAAGCAGTAAGTGCTGAGCTCTTTAGTGATTCTATGTGATTTTTCCACCAAAAAGTACAGACCACTGACCTCCTTTTCTTCCACTACAACAGTAGTGATGTTGTTAGGTATCAAAGTAGTTTTCCTGCACCAAGATGACATATCTCTGACCTCTAATCTGAGCCATTACCCAGAGATGGGAGAGCATCTGGAGTCAGAGCATCGTGTAGCCAAAAATAAACCATTTTAATTTAGTGTTGGATGTTTGAGAACATCAGAGTGACACCGTCCAAAGACTCTGTAGATGGCACAGGATTATTGATTCAAAACCACACTGCTGAATTCATAGCATATTAAAATGATAGCAGTGCATTTGAACTTCCTCTTCTAGATGAAAGCAGAGATATGCACTTACTCTGTTCCTATCCAGGACATTTCCTCTGAACCAACTATCCAGTCCACTTTTTATCTGACATCCATATTTCACAATTTTCTCTCCACTGTCGAATACCTCACTCCTTCAGGACCAGATCCACTGTAAACAGAGCAGCACACAATGAGCCACCCAGCACTCACTTCACTGGATACAGAAATGGATTCATGATTTAGAATCAAATGGATTAGTTATTAAAAAATATAACTAAAAACTGTACTAGTTTATGATTTATCTTGGCATGGTATCGCTCACCCCTGCTTCTCCTGATAGCCCCATGCATGTTCCTGCTGTTTCCTTCTTTGATCCAGCAGAACATTTTAATCTTCTTTTTGTTCAGTTTTGTTTGCCACAGGATTAGCTCTTAGTTAGATCACTAAGCAGAAAAAAGGCATGACTGTCCCTCTGTAGCAAGGTACTCTCAAAAGAGTTTAAAAAACCATAAATCCACAATTTTTACTGAAGTGATTTTAATGCAAACATAAATTCCCAGTCTAAATGCAAAATGTTTAATGTTCAGCAGCTTAAGTAATTGAAAATATACAATCCCAAATAAATAAAATGCAATTCATTTAATTATTTTTCTCTAAGTGCTATCCAAAGTCAAGGTACAGACATTTTGGTTTAATGCAAATTTTGCACAGACAATTTTTTAAGACTCAGCATTTCTAATTTTTGTCCTCAAGAATGAAAAATAGCAGAGGTATTTTGCAATAAATGCTGCAAGGAGCACTAGTTCATTGGAAATATTTATCTTTCTTCTCCCCAAACTTAAACAAAGCATCACTTTCTCTGTGCTTAATACTACATTTGACTCAGATTCCATTTCTGAATAACATGTACATAGCACTAAAAAGTGAATAATAATGACTTTTTTTTTTTTCCTGAAATGGTAGAATTATATATATATTTTAGCAAAACACTAATACAGAAAAAAAATTACTATTTGTATTTTGACATTAAACACTGGTCTTCTCCCACAGCTTGAAACCAATTGTTCTGGTAATGTGTTAAAGAGCTAACTAAGCCTTGAATTAAAAAAAAAAAACAAAAAAACAAACAAACAAACAAACAAACAACAAAAAAACCCCACAAAAAACCCCTCAAACTTAAATCTTTGGACTTTCAAACACACAAACAGAACAGAAACCAGAAATGGAGAAAAGTGACTTCTAAATTACACCACACAACATATATTCTCATATTTCACTTCATTCCTCCTGTTCTGTGGCTGTTGTTCTGAAACAACTGTGCTTGCAGAAGCCACCCAGACATTGCTTCACATGAAGAAGCTCCTAGGCTTAGAGAAGCACATTTGCATTGAAATCTCCTCACTCAGCATAAATCTCATTAAAATTCCACTGAAGCCCCAAATACCCTCTACTCCTGCAGAGACAGACACTTTCTCAAAGATTATTCACCTCTTCTGTACCTGTGGTTCACTTTTTCCTAATAAAGGCATTTTGATTACTTTCATTCTGCAGTTTCCTCCAGGTTATACTGTATGAGTATCAAAATGCTTCAACGTCAGTTTTCAATGCAAAAATGGAAATCCTTATGCTCCCTTATGGTAAACTTGCTCATAGCAGCTTACACGTGAGGAGATTCTCAGTTCTTAAGAGGCTTTGTCACAAGCTTTTCTCATTGTCAAAATAGGAATGTAGTGCAGAGTGCTAAACAGTGGGCGACTAAGAGTCAAGATGAGATCTTTCAGTTCAAGCTAATCCTTTGATACTCTATTTTAACTGAAGCACTTTTCAATTACAAGCAGATCACAAGAACAAATTTTCCCATCCAATTTCTATTAGATTTATCAGCTATGCTTGGCAAAGGATCTCTTGCAGCTAAAGTTCTATTATCTTTAATTAAATAACTTCCACATTGTTCTTGAATAATGTTGTCTGTATTCAGCAGGCCTGGAGAGACTATATAGAGCACTCTGACTCAACAACCTGCAATTAGTAGAATATTGTCTTGAAAAGAACCCATGATCTTAGCCCTACTGATCTAAATCATCTCTTCAGCAGAAGAAACATTTAGTTCAAAGTCTTCAGCAAAATGCTGAAGAACATGCTTATGAATAGGCAGAAGTATTTTACTGAAATGAGACCATTTCCAGTTATTTTTTTATTAGTCTGATGCCAGTTTACAGTTTACAGTTCCTGAAAATAAGTTTCAAATTTGAGTTTAATTTTTAAAGTATCCAGTGCAACTGAGTTGCCTTGAATATTCTCCTGTATGTGGCACAGATCTGCTCAGCTAAATCACCTTTTTCAGTCTTTCTTGTCAGATGCCATCCAAGTGATAAATAAAGGGCTTTTAAGTGGATAGCAAAGCTTTCATTCCAGAGCAACAAAAGGAAAAGGTCCTGTGTGCTGTTGAGTCACCAGTCATCTCCCTTCATCCTCTAGTTTCAACACTGCTTTTTGTGAACCTGACTGCTGAATGTGACAACATAACAACTGGATGAAAGCATCACTGATCACACAATTTATTTACTGATGGAAAGTATTTTTATTTGTAACGGTAGTTTCCTATAGATCATGTGTTTTCTCGGAAGGTCACAATTTTGTAATTCAAGGTATGGACTTGTAAACTGCCCATTGAAGACTGGGAAAGCTCAGTTTCCCTTCAGAAGGGATTAAAGTAGATGTGAGTTATCCCACAGGCTGGAAAAACAACACGCTGTTTTGTATAAATCCCACTGTATTCAGTAAAAATAAAAGAACAGAAACAGTTCTAACACAGAGAAACTCGGAGCCTAAGGCTCTGAGTTAGAGGAAAACATGGATCAGCAGCCCAGGGTTTTTTGATTGCTTCAATAAAACAGAAAAATGAGGGAAAAGAAAATGCCCCTTACTCAGATGGAACTGTTTAAATGTGTTTGGCTTTCCCTGGTTTTATATGTTACTCTGCTGCCAGGTCCTACCCACTCATTAAACACCTGGAACAAGCACAGTCCATGCAGGACATAGACACACAAGGGACAAACAGAAATCAAGTAAGAGGCAACAGCATAAAACTTGATGGATGACCAGCATGGGTGAGCAGGAGAGAGATGTCCCCACTCTAATTACTCACACCTTCAGCTATGTGGTACCCATCTACCAGTCAGAGGAATAGGGGCTCAGGAAAACCAGAAGTACATGAAGTGTTGAATTTATTGCATTAAAGACTTTCCAGCCCTTTGGGGCCCAATGTGCTCATTTTGAGCAACTATTACTCCCTGAAGCAAGAAAACTAAGGGCATGGTTTCTCCCTCAGCAGGATCCAGGCTCCTACAGGGCTTTTGTCTCAGCAGAAACTGGAAACCAGGGGCTACACTGTCAAAGGCAAGATTTTTCTATCTCAGTGCAATGCAGAGACTTCCAGTTCCTGCTTGCTTCTGTGGTCAGGATATGATTCTTGACTGCTCTAGGAGGGAGAATTTGCTTCACTAATGCCATTTGATATGTAGCTGCTGTTTACCACTATCCCACAAAAACACAAGGTAGATTACAGCCTCCCTTGGCAGGTTTGGACTCTGGTAAAGGGTAAGAAAATGCACACAAAATTACTTCATTCTGGAATTCCCAGAAGGTGAGGTCAGTCCTCTCTTGAAGAGCAGCATTTCTTAGCTGTCATTAGCTGTCCATACACACATGCTGTAGTGGCAAGACCACTGAGGCAGCCCGCCTCACTGGGCTCCTGGGAGCTCACCAGCAGTGGCTTTTCTGTCCCCCCACCCCCACAAAATGGAGACAAACTAACTTTCACCATACGAGAGCATTCACTTGGCGCATCTCTATCACCCTCATCCTCAACACTGCGCAGAACCTCAGACTCCATCACTTCTCTTCCCAACAGCAGGTGAGGACTTCTGCTCATGACCTCTGCAATTGGGTGAANTCATCCTCAACACTGCGCAGAACCGCAGACTCCATCACTTCTCTTTCCAACAGGTGAGGAATTCTGCTCATGACCTCTGCAATTGGGTGAAGTCACAGCTTGTGGCTACACCAGGACTGCACTCACTGAGTAGTGAAACTTTATCTTAATATGGAACTTATATGGAGTCAGCAGGAGATACAACCAGGGTAACCTGGGTAAGATTTGCTCCTGGGTTTTGAGGTATTGGGAAAAAAAAGGTTATTTCTGCACTTCAAATTAAGCCAGAAGAGTGCCTCTTCCCTTAGCTGAGATCAGAATTATTGCAACATTTTTACTATGAAATGGAGAAAACAATATACCAGGAAGAGAGATGAGTGTACTAACATGTCGTCCAACAAAATTGCTGTTTGTACCTACATTAGTTAAAGATGCAAGACTAAACCATTCAATAGAAAACTCCTCCTGTGAGAGTATTTCCTCTTATGAAAGGAGACGGTTGCAGATTGAGGGCAAAGATAGCTCAGCACAAATGCGATCTAGATGATGGGATATGCTGGGTTGTTTTTAGACTACAGGACAGAGACTGACCAGATGGTGCCAATCTACTGTGAAGCTGGGGCTAGAAGTCAACTGAAATTCAACTAAAAAAAAGGAAAATTACTTGGGGAATGAATATAAACAACTATGCAACAGTTGGGTTTAGAGGAAGGCAGTCCAGGAAATTTCTGGTGAGTTTCCAAGATCCAGTGAGCACTGAAATACCATCCCTGGCCAGCATCTATGACAACTTCCACTACAGCTTGCTCTTAGGGATGTCTGAGTCCATCAAATGTTGCCAGAAAAAGGCCTGTATCCTACGCCATGCATCTTCTTGGGCTTTAGCATGCTCTCTCCACTGCCCTCCCCAATGCACCAACATCCCAAGCACCCTATGGACTGAAACTTTGCACAGAGGCAAGTATGGTGGCTCCAAGAGGTGCCCTGCTCCAGGATAGGAGTAAAATTCCACTTCCCGGCCGTGCTGCCGAAGGCGCTGAACAGCATCCTGGCAATAGAGGTCACTTTTCCAGTTCATGTCATCCAGCCCAGACAGGAAGAGGAACTTGGCTAAGGACCTCTCCAGAGGAATGCGACAATCCCAAGTTGCTGGGTCTGTGTGATCAACTAAGACATCTGAAAAATCTACTAGTCCAGACTCATCACTGATCTTCATCCTCCCCAAGTCATATGGGTGGACAGGAAGAGTGAAGCCATCCCCCTTCAGGGGAACGAAGGAATTAAAACTACTTCCAGATATGCTGACAGCTGCCTTGATGCCAGGTAGAAACGTGGCCATGGAAAGGGCTAGATCACCTCCTTTAGACAAGCCCAAAACACCAATCCCAGTACGCTTCACCTGAAACAGAATTATGAAAACAGTATTATTAACTATTTATTTCCTAAGCTGGCATAATAAACTCTCCAGTTCTGCTTTCTCACTCATCCAACTATGACCTCTCATATTTTGCCCCTTCCCTCTCTCTGTTCAGGCTATATTACTCCCTCATCCATCTCTCTGCTGAGTCTCCAAAAGAGTGACTGAATTCTACAGCTCCTTAACATTTCTCCTCCTGTAACACATTTGCCTCCTGGTGACCTGTGCAGACAAAGCATCCTTGCTCCCTCCACATCCCAGCTCAGTCTGCTCTCAGTACAGTGTCTTCTACCTCTACTCCTCTCTCCAAGCCACTTTTTCCTGGGTTTACTTGCATTGAATTTCTTCATTGCAGTTTTGTCTATACTCTCCTACAGCTGACCTGTTATTTTCTCTTTTGCCTTTGAAGACCTCAGGCTCATTACGCCTGAGGCCAAGGGAACTGTTTAAATCAACTTATTTCTAGTGAAGGCTCTTCACACTGAATTCTAGATTTTTCAGTGCTCTGTGAGGAACAAGACAAAGAAGCAAGGCTGAATTCTGCTCTCACACTGTCTACAATCCGGGCATCCATGTGATGGAAAGTAAACAACTTTGCAAAACAAATGCACATTAAGTAGCACCATATTAAAATTTTAAATGCTACTTGATTTCTCTCAATCACTTTTGGGTTAAGTATGATGATGCATTGCCATTAAGTGTCTCTTTGTCTCACACACTTGTTCAAATACAGCCTCAGCTTCTTAAGACACATTACAGCTCCAGTGCTATACTGTGAACGATTCTGTTGTTAATGTTTTATTATTGTCCTGCAAAACTTACTCAGAATCAAAAGCCTGTAGTATCTCAGAAACAGTGAAAGAGCAAATGGATTTTTTTTCTCTTCTAAAATCTTAAAAGATACAAAAATAGTAAAAAACTATTTTCTGCTTAAGTAATTGTATGCTTCTAATCTAGGAACTGATTAGCAAACTGGAAAAATAGTTTGAGGAAGAGCACCAGAATTTGTCTCTTACCTGCTGCTGCTTCCGTAAAAAGTTTACAGCCTCCTCAAAATAGCTCAGTTCAAGAATCTCTGGGATAGCAGGGATATCTTCAAAGGACATGTAAGCAAGAGCCAAAGTCACAAAGCCTCTGCTAGCCAGAAGACTTGCTCTGTATTCAATAAGACCTCCTCCAGAGCCATACAAATCAATAAGTCCAGGGAATGGGCCAGGTCCTGCAATGAAAGGAGCGTGTATACATAACCAAAAGAAAAGTTCCTATGGGTGTCCTTTTGTGGTGCTCCCTCAGCACACATCAAGACAAGTAGATATCAGAAGAAAATCACCCTCTGAAGCTTTCCATGGTGGGTATCATTCTCAGGAACACTCAACACGACTGTAAGGACATGAATTTGCACATTTCTTTTCTCTCTCAGGAACTCATTACAGGAAGTTCACATGCTGGACAGCCTTCTCTCATCCTGAATTTCAGCTGGCATTGGCCTACAAGTCCTCAGGCCATTAAAGATCAAGGAAGAAACAGTATTACTGCAGGAGTGGCTCTTCCTTAGGAACTATGGTAGCAGGTATGCCATGAAAGGGATGCTTGGGTTATGAAAAATACAAATCAAATCTCACAGAACTGACCTGTGGCAATTCATGCTTCAATTATATCTGAGTAACTACCCCTGAGCTCCTCAGCTCTCCTGCAGCAAGAAGACCTTCCTTTCCTGATGGTGGTCTGCCCATCCTCATAGCCAGATTTCCCTTACAAGATAGTGTTGCTGCATCTGCAAGGGACTGTTTATTAATTACAGAGCAAGATAGCCATGTTTAAGTGCTATTCAAGGAACAGAAACACTTTAGGCTTAAAACAGCTTTGCACAGGATCCATTCTCAGCACTCTCTGTGTAGAGTTGCAAAATATGGCATCTGTTAAATTAAAGATGTTGCTTTTCCCATTTGTCTCTCATTTCCCTAAGTATGCCATGCAGTCCAGCTGCCCAGTCAGGAAGAGACTTCTTTCTTTGGCTTTTCCTTAGCTAAAGAGGGACACAGAAAGACAGGTCCAGAACCTGCAGGAAGATCTGTAGCAGTTGCTGAGGGCATGGTTCTTCAGCCTAGGCCGGCTGCAGCCTGAGTCCAGGGTTCCCACCATGCCTTGTTATTCTTCACTCCACAGTTAGAGCTGCCACGCGTCGCAGCTCTGCCAAGGGGCCTCTTTGTCCTGTCAGCTAAATAGCAAAGCTAAGAAACTAACACACTTTTGACAAAGCTCTCACTGCAGGACAGGTCAAGACACTCAACCAGAACAGCCAGGAGACAGCTTGTGTTACCACTGCTGCCCTCCCTGCCCTTGTCCCGTCTGTGCAACACCTGCCCCTCTTTGCTCTGTGGTCCAGCTACCTGGCACAGGTTGAGGGAAGTGTTAGCTGAGACTTAGTGTGCTCGGGGACCACGGGGCATACATAATACGTGGTGTCAGTCTTACCTGGAAAACCAGAATGGAATTAAAACTCACCAGGAGGGAGGAAGAGGGTTGCTCTGAGACGACCTTCTCTGACAGAAATCCTCTTCACTCCCTCTCCTAAAAACCATCGTTCATGGGTGCATTTTCCCAGCATGCGGCTCATATCCCCGTGGCCCTCATACACTTCCAAGTCCACACAGAAAGGGGTCAGGACGTTCCTCTTTGCCAGCCGCTTATAGGGCGTTTTGGACTGCAGAGCCCAGAAGAGCCCCATCGGCTCCACTCCCAAATAGCTGCCCCCCAGCGCCGGGGAGCGGCTGAGGTCCAGCTCCCCGCTGCTCCCAGCCCTGTAGAGAGCGTGCGCTTGGAAAAGCTCCCCGCTCTCGTCCAGCAGGCTGGCTCGGAGGGTGACCGCCTGCTGCGGCTGCAGCCCGGCCACACGGACCCGCACGGGCTGGTCGAACAGGCACCTGCCCGAGGGCAGGACGGACACCCGCGCCGCCATCCCCGCTCGGCCGCACGCAGAGCTCGGCCCTTCTCTGGGGCGAGCCACGGCGTGACACACCAGCACAGCAACCTGTCGCTTTCTCGGGATTAAAATCCCTGCTCAAAGTCCAGGGGGAATCATCGTGACCACTTCCTTCGCTCGGGCGGCACGGGCTGCTGGGAGACGTAGTTCGGAGCCTCCCTGAGGGCTCTCAGGCGGCGCGGTGGCACCGGCACATTTGCACGGGCACAAGCGACAGCTTCTTCTCGGCGAGAGTTTTTGCTTTTGGATAGATTATTTTTATTTTAAAATTTAATTAAATTAATTACTAAATTTAAAATCCCAAAGCAGCAAAAAGAGATATCCAAATTGTCACACTCCCCAGCCGCAGGAAGTTCCAGATTTGACTGCAGAACTGGCTTGGGAGTCTTTGCCAAGGCACAGTAAACATAAACAAGCTGGAAAGCCTAAGTAGCATGACATCTTAATCTCGCCACAAAACGAGGCCTGCTCTTGATCCCTCTGGAGCTTTTTGCAATTTTTGGACAAGCACCACAAGTTAAATGTTATGCTATAACTATGTTCCTTTTAAACAGCAAAAGAAACAGACAAAGTCAAACAATTATTTTATTTTTCTTCCCAATAATTAATTTTCCCCATATCGATAATATTTCTAAGGAACTGCTTGAAGATTTGACAATAAACACCAGCTTTTGGTTTTCATAAGCAACAATACTACATTTTTGCAATGTTGTCTATGTATTTAATAGCCTTCTTGAGGTCTCAGATGTATGATTAGTCCCATCCCATTCTGTGGAAATACAAGTTATGGATGTTTGAACCAGGCTCCTGGTTCAAACAATTCGCCTGCCCGTGCACTAAGCAGCAATTAATGGCAAAGGAATGAAACAATCAATGAACTTACAAGCTGCAGAATCACACCTTATGCCATGAGACCACAGATGATATGCAGATGGACTGCAGATCAGGCAGAGCAACTCTAAAATCGTCCCTCAGAATGCAAGAGAATGCAGCTGTGTTTAAATGCAACAGTGAAAAATAAGAACATGTATTTTTTAATTGGAAAATAGCCAACATTGACTTTTACATGTCCTACTAGACGTCCTTCAGCCATTGTTTACTCTGGAAAAAAAATGGTACAGAAACAAGTGTCAAACTGACCTATTTATTGCAGAAGTTGTAGTTTCTCAAAAGCACCACAGCCACTGAACTTAAAGAATTACAGATTCTTTAAGTTCAGATACAGGGCAGATTTTTGCCTTAAGCAGAATGCCCATGTTGGACTGATGCAGCCTGATACATAGAGCAGATCCTTCCTTGTCCACTTGAGTCATTATGAAAACAATCTGTAGACCTGAAAAAACAGGGTTTCCTTTTTGGAGTTTTCAAAACCTGGCTTGTCTCCCTTCACATTTTATTTTGCTCACCATCACCAAGGTAACATGCAAAGGCCTAAAAATCCTATTATTAAAGTTCTACTTACAAGCCAAAAAATCTGGCCAATTGGTCTGGACACTGAAATCAAGAAAAATAGCCATGATGTGTTCAGCAGGCATTGTTGACCATAATTTAATGTTCAGTTCTTTTTAGGGAAATCATGTTTGTACTCCCGGCACAGATGCTGGTGATTGTATCACATCAGAAACAGACATCACAAGCTCGAGTCTCCCACCTTTGCTATAGCAATTTCACAGTTTTTGTGAGACAATCCAGTAGTTGATAATAGCTGTACTTAATGTCATATTCCATGTCATACCAGTAATTCACTGAGGAGACAAGAAAAGGGAAAAACATTTTAAGGCTGAATGTAATGATTTACAAATGTGTTCATAGACTGTTTTACACAGTTCAGTAAGTACAGGCTTTTCCTTGTTACTGACTGAACTTTGAAATGAGCAACGCTTTGATTACAGCCAAAAATAATGTAAGGAAACAACAGAGTTCCTTCAATAGTGCTGCCAGTCAAACTCTGCCTTACTCATACCAACTTCAGACTCTGGAATGGAGATTCATTGGAGCAGAAGATGGCAAAACAGCTCAGGAACAGTAGGCTTCTATTTAGACAAAAAAATACCTAACTGCAAAGTTTAATATCTGGATGGGAACCCCTCTTTCCGTGTAAAGGATGGCAAATTCATCAGTACTTCACAGTGGTCATCAATCAGAGAGTGCTTTAATTCTGCTTCACTCGCTAATTTTGGGGTACGTCTCCTAGTTAAATGAAGCCATACACTGTAATATTGTACTAATGCTTCTTGGAGGAGGATATGCTCTAGCTTCAGATATTCACTGGAGCCAGAGAATATTGATTTTTCAAGTGTATACAGACGGTACTGCAGTTAACAGACTAAAGGACAAATAAACTCAAACTCTGGTATTTCTGCTATACAGAGGGGAAAAAAATGTGTCCAGGGACTTGCAGCTATAAGCAACTCTACTTTTTAAAAAAATCTTCAAGGACTTGTGTAGAAGCACTGGGAAAAATGAATCAGAATTCCTGCTTTACTGCTAGATTGTCTTTTTATCACAGAAGCACAAGAACTGAAAAAAGGGCTTGTAATATTTGTAGTGTTATAAAAATACTAATAATACACTGTTCAAAATACTTTTTTTCTTGAACAGCATTATCAAGATTATTCCAGACAAAGGACAAGCAAAAATTACAGCAAAAACCTCTTCTTCAAACCTTGCATGACATAAGAATAATACTTTGCACCATTCCCACCCCTCCACATGTACCAAATGAGCAATGCTTGAAATTCTGGAATTCACTTGGGGAAAGAAGAAAAAAAAGAGATGGAGAGATGATGAGAAATCCTACAAAGTGATGCCAAGACTTTCCGTAAGTGCAGGGGAACAGTAAGACAGCACAACCTTGTTAGCAAGGCAGGAGACTGGGTCAGAACAGATTGCAGCTCATTTGAAAACAGTGTATCTTTCATGTTGTGCAGACAAGGCTATTAAATATAACCAAAACAGGCTGCAAGGAGGCAGCCCCATGTGATCTGTCAAGACTGTTATTCCCTCCGGCAGAGGGGCAGATAACCTCACAGGAACCTTTGCTCCCACTGATACTTTGCTGTGGGATATCTACCTGCACACCCACCCCAGTTCAAAAATGTATCTGGAAATACTGTCCATTTTACCTGCAATACAGCCATGTGATTGCTGAACATGATGGAACCAGAGAGAAGGCAGGTATAACATCTCACCAGCTTTCACTGTACACTGCAAAGGTTTTGCCTGAGCATACTCTGGATACAGTTCTAGATCTGGGTTCAAGGGGTCCAGAGGGATCCAGGGCACCTAAAGGCAAAAGAGCGTGTATCGGATACTGACCCTGGCAAAAAAATACCCTGCAAGCTTCCAGAAGAACAACTGATAATCAAACTCACTAGGTTACAAAACTATGTACTTTGTCTAGCAAAACATGTGCAGCTACGCAGCTTTCCACATTCAACTGGGAACGGGTCAAGGACATAAAGATGTGCCTCCTTTGGTGACGCATTTCTAGTTAGACAAAAGGTAATAAATGTCATCCATGAAACTGCAGTCTTGTGGCATACTTTCAAAACACCTGCAGCCCCTGAAGTTGCTTGTTCCTCCTACATTCCTACTTAAATACTTTATTTGCACCACACTTTTTAGAAATCCTTTTCTTATTCTTTAGCTCTCTGGAGTAATTTTTAATCCCAGCAGCTCAAACACCCCTCCTTGCTGGGAAGTCACTCTTGCTTGCATTAATTCTTTCTCTGCCCTACAGAATTATAAACTTCAGTATTCCAACCTTGCTGAATTACATTCCATGAGCACCACTCTGGAAAGAGAGAACAAGCCCCAGTTCAAGTTCTGTTGTAACATTACTCACACTTTGCAGAGGCAAAAGCAAGGGATTAAGATTCTACTGAGGTTTGTAAAGTGCCTCCAGATCTAAACATTTTAATCAAATAAATATTGCTACTACTACGAAAATAAAACTTATTCATTCAGACAGGTATGTTTTATTGCACTGGGTGATACTACTGTGGATCTGATTAGAGGGCCAAAAGAAATGTAGAGGGGTCTATTTCAGGCAAAATGAAATCAACTCTTTTATTGTTGATGCACTCAAAAGTTCTTTAGTGGATCTATTCAAGTCTGGTGCAGGGCAACAATTTATTAATGGTTTCAGGTGTGCAGTAAAAGATTTTTCTGGAAGAAGTAAGTAGTAAAATACAAGTGAAATATGTGGGCATTCTCTTTCCAGTAATCTATATGCTTAGTTTGAGGGCTCACCAAAGCCCCAAATTCTCCCTATACCTAACTCTCTGTATTAACTGCATTCTTTATAAACCTTTTACCTTCTCTGCAGTCTTCTCATCCACAATTTCAAATGAACCATCTTCTGATACGTGGTAGGTTGCTGGCTGATAGAGCTCTGGAACCAGAGAAAGAATTAAATTACACAATTCAGAGAACCTAATGGCAGTGCATGTCACACTTTCACCAAGAAAAACTAAGACAAAACCATTTGTACTCACTATCCTTCCCTTTTCCATTTCAAATTTTATCCAGTTTCTTATATACTTTTTTCAATCAGTCTGAATAATAGTTATTCTCCTCCAAGCCCATTGGTGTCCCAATCCTATTTCATTCCAGTAACTGTCTTCTTTCCCTTTCAAAAGTCAGAAATGCACCCCTGACTTATATCATTCTATAGTTGGGTGTTTCATCTTAGGTCAGTCTACCAAAGAAGCACTCACAGGACTTATTAGTGGCTTGTGGCCAGCCTTTCATTTTGAATTTTAATTGACAGGGCTCATCAACTGCTTCAGATACTGCTGGTTGCTTTTCTTTCATTGTTTCAGCACATGTGGTTTTCTAAGCCCTCCCTTGAGACAGTTTCTCTCCATTAATTAACCTAATGCTCAAAAAGATAGAATTCTCTTTTTACTACACGCTATGAAATGTAAGAGTTATCTCAGTTCTGTGCTTTAACGGTAACTTGTTTTACAAAGTAGGATTCCTATAACACACATATATGTCACACATTCACACATACACACCACCACCTGTCCAAGAAAGGCTGAGGAGATGGGGTTGTTCAGCCTGGAGAAGAAAGGGTGCTGGGGAAACCTCATTGTGGCCTTCCAGTACCTAAAAGGGACTTACAAGAAAGACAGAAAAGGACTTTTTACCAAGGCCAGGACAAGGGTCAAAGGTATCAAACTGAGTCAGGGTAGATTTAGATTATATATACGGAAGAATTTTTTAACAATGAGGGTCATGAGGCAATGGAACAGGTTGCCCAGAGAAGTTGTGGATACCTTCTCGCTGGAAGTGTTCAAGGTCAGGCTGGATGGAGCTTTGAGCAATTTAGTCTATTGAATGGCAGGGACATTGATTCAATGATCTTCAAGGTCCCTTCCAACCCAAGCCATTCCGTGATTCAATGACTTCAAGGTTGTAAAAAAAAAAATAAAAACAGTATAAATAAAATATCATAGCAGCACAAATCTAACCAAAATTATATTTGCATCATAGAGCACTCTGCATTCACTTAGTCTGATGGTTTGAAAGCCAAGGAATGGGAAAATTAAGTTCTACCAGGCATGAAGTTGTCCATCTTCTAGATGACCCTGCAACAGTAACTACTGCTGTGCACATAAGGAAACAACATGGGCAGTGTGAAGCAATGATTCCTGAAGAATCTTTCTTCATTTCTCAGTTTTCAGAGATTCAGTTAGTAGCTTAAATATTTCATCAAAATACAACTAATTTTTTAGCTTTTTGAATTTTCTTTCCCTAGAGAAAAACAGGTAGGCAGAATCCAAACCTGTAAAACACCAAAGATTACATGCTACAACACTGACAAAATACTTAAATAATTTAAGTATTCTAAAGCTGGAGAGACTGCCATGAGTACCACAGAATCAATTAAGTTGGAAAAGACATAAAAAGATGAGATCTGAGATCAAGTCCAATCTATGACTGAACATCACCTTGTCAACTAAACCATGGCACTAAGTGCCACAGCCAGTCTTTCCTTAATCACCTCCAGGCACATGCCTCTACCACCCCCTGGGAGGCCCATTTCAATATCTCATCACCCTTTATGTGAAGAAATTCCTCCCAGTGTCCAATCTAAATTCCCTGGGCACAATTTGAGACAGTCTCCTTCTGTCAGTGCCTGGGAAAAGAACCTGACCCCTATCTGGGTACAATCCCCTTTCAGGGAGTTCTAGAGAGTGATAAGTTCCCCCTGAGTCTCTTTTTCTCCAGGTTAAACAAACCCATCTCCCTCAGCTCCTCCTCATAGGAATTACCCTCTGGAACCTTCACCAACTTTAAAGCCCTTTTCTTGACTCCTTCAGTGTGTGAATGTCCTCCCTGAACTGAGTGGCCCAAAACTGGACACAGGACCCGAGATATGAATCAACGAGCCCATGACTTTACTGGACTGGAAAATCTAACCTCATTTGAAAACAACATTTGTGTTACAAAGTACCTGCAGCACGACATAGAAGACATTTCTGGTCACACTGGAAAGTGTAACACTGCATAAACATCAAAATGTTACCACTGCTTCCTTTTCCCACCCATCTTTCCGTGTTTCTGTCTGTCCTCTTCCAACCTTCAGACACATTGCACGGCAATATGATGTACCGTATGGGATGAAGGGACGGTCACTTGGTGGATGCAGTAGAAAATATTTCTCTCCAGATACCACACAGTACAAGTTCTCATAATGATCTTTATGTACTAGGATTGAGGGAAAAAAAAAAATTGGAGAAAGACAGAAAATCACAGCTATTTCCTTCTCTGCAGCAGAAACCACAGTAAACTGAAAGTATCAGCTTTCTCTATTATTATCAGACTGCTTCTTCCACTTGCAGCAAGTGGGAGTCACAATATCATGCTGTAGCAAATGCATTCAATGAAGCAAACTGTCAATGCATTGCCTGACACAAAGCCAGGTAGATGCACCCAGAAACACAGCAGCAGGAGGCTGCAGAGGGGCAGAATAAAGAATGCAAAAAAAAAAAAAGAATGTTAATTCTTAATTCAATGCCTTGCCAGAAAACCCATAAGATTCTCCTGAGCTACTAACACAAAACAAGCCAGCTTAAACCTATGCTGAAATCACCAGAAGATTTACAGTGCTATAGGATACATACAAGATGTCACAGCAGCTGATTCCCCCAGCCAGAAATTCACAGCATCAGGCTTCTTCCCTGTATGGTTAGGGAAAAGGGAGATGATGATAACACAAAAAAAAAAAAAAGGGCCATTTTTAAAAGCATTTCAAATAATTTTCTGCCAGTTTCTGGCAAATTCTGTCTTATGACTTCCTTCATAACTATGACATATTTAATTGCAAATAGCACTCTCTGAACACTGAGCCAAAACACAACTCTAGAACCAAGAAAAGCCACACGATGAAAAAAAGTGTTACACAACATTTTTCACTTGTGAGGGCCCCAATACACAACAGAGGTACTGATCCCAGAGTAATCCAACCCCAAAACTTGGATTACTCTTAGGTATTTTACAACTTCTGCTTTCTGTGAGGATGAAACCAAACCATGCTGTGGCATTCAGAAAGAGAAGGATTCACCACGTAGTATCTAGTGTAATTGCTTTGAAGCTCCATGCAAAATATTTACTGAGAATGAGAGAAATAGAAGAATAATAGAAGATTTTACCCAGTGCCTCACTCATCCACGGTATGTCAGGTTGCACATCACAGACAAGTTCAGGGAACTCCTCAGTGAGGTTTGAACACTGCTTCTGCACATAGAATACATTGGGTGAGGTCACTTTCTTCTCCACAATGTCCAAAAAGTCCATGAAAGGCATTTGGCGCTCCTCTGGCATGACAAAACGGTCCTGAAACACGGCATCTGCATAACCATTTGGTGTCACTGCCACACTCACCACCTTGGGACCTACCACCTCCCTGCAAAACAAATCAAAGGTTTATACCCAGGCCTGCAATTAGCTCTTATATTACATACTGGTTATTTTAAAAACATGTCTCAAGGGCAGCAAAAATAAGATGCCTGTCTATCCATGGACAGGTGTCTCTAGATTAGATTCTCTGCTGTCTGGTAAGGACTCTGGCATATGGCTCCCTGCAGTCAAAGCAACTCTCATTTCTTTTTCCTTTCTGAATTCTCTCCTAACAGGACACTTCACAAAGGAGCTCCCTTTTCCTCCGTGCAGACAGAGGGTCCTCTTAACCCACTTCTTTTCACCAGTCATGGCAGAGCTTGATATTATTGTGGCCATTCAACTCAGTCAAATCCAAGGGATTACATGTTCAAAAGCAACTGAGCAGGGAGAAGGGGTGGACAGAAATTGATACACACCCAGTGAGGCTAACAGTCTTTAGCTCCATAAGATATTTAGCTTCAAACCCCACAAATTTTAGGTCTAACCAAAAATCCTCTGTTAAAAAAGGACTTGTCTTTAAAATGCCAGTCATTATTAAAATTCTCATCATTTAGTTTTTTGAAGAAAACAAGGCGTACTCAGTCACAAACAAGTCTGTCTGTTCTCACAGTGTTACAGCCTCACTCCAGCTGGGTGGCTTTCAATACCCCGAGCCTGGCTGCACACAGCCGTAATATCCACCCCTCCTGGCTGCATCAGAAGCAGGAGGGCAGTGTGTGTGCAAAGAACACACTTACACCTGACCTTGGGAAGACTGAACACCTTCACACAGAACCAGGAAGGAACCTGAGCCAGTCTTACAAATAAAAGCAAAGATTAGCCAAAGGGTTTTTAGTGAGGCCACCCGAAATTGAACACCAGTCCTGCTCCACAGCTCGCTCATACCTGAGGTACGCTGAAGTCCATTTCTTCAGCGCCGGCCAGTGGCTGATGGCGTTGCGAATTATACAGGGTTTATTCGGACTCACCCACTCTCGATAAAACTCCAGTGGGGATGGAGGCCTATCAAGATAGGGTATGGACTCTGGCCAGCCCAGCTCTGTCCAGGCAAACAATAAACAGTGTTACTCAGCATCCCGGGACAAGCACCTACTGCCAGCACACAGGCTGCAAGCACCTCACCACCCTGACACCAAGCAGCGCCCCCCACGCATCCAGAATCCCGCTGTTAAAACCCAGAGAGCCTTAGGGGGGTCCCAGAGCCAGATGGAAACCTCGGGCCAGCGCCTGTGGATAAAGGGATTAAGGGCCTGTGCTACAGGAAGTGCACCGCCCATACAGAGGTGATACCACATGACGATTTTTTGGAAGCTGGAATAGCGCTTTGTTTTGCTCCTTTAGACACAGAGAAACGCCCATTTAAAGGACCGTTTTCTCGAGTTTTGCTTTCTTTATGCGGCTGCCTTTCGGCTTCACCCCGACCTCGGAACCACCATGCCCGCAACTCAGCGGGTGCCGAGGCGGCAGCAGCGGGCGGACACGGCCCCGGGGCTGGCCCGGCACCACTG
>VWZN01020004.1:201640-269155 GCA_013396955.1 Regulus satrapa | reverse complement strand
ACATGGCTTGCTCCGAACGTGCGACACGAACACAGACAGCCCCGGGCGCCCCCGAGTCCTTCTCCCGCACCGGCCGGAACGTGGGACACGCCGGACTCACCCGGAGAAGGAGCCACCTGCTCCCGTGGGGGCTGCTAGATGACCTGTCTACTATTTCAATGAGGTTTCTGTCATTTTAGTGTCCAGGATGCTACACATCCAACGGGCTGGGGGGAAGACACAGTATACATGCATGAATTTACCAAGAGTGTTTAAATACCTGCCTTTTTTTTTTTTTTTCCTTATATATAATTATATACATATTCGCTCTTTAAAAAAAAAAAAAAATTAAGTTGGTATGTTTCTACTCCCAGAAAGAAACGTCCCAATTCCTCTGAGTCTCGATGAAGTCTGCAAAACGGGGAGGCTGGGGAGTGGGCTGGTGTAAGGCCATGCCCCAGTCATCAGCTGGGAGGTGGCATGGAAAGGACAACCTGAGAGAGGAGGTGGAAGAAGGGTGGACTCCCATACGCACAGCTCCTGGGTGCTTCCGAGGGATGGGGAGGAGGGAAGGTGTTACCTGTCTGCAGCAGGAAATACAAGTTTGCTGCCCTTTCATGTTGCAGCCCTTCCAACTGTCCCAGTTCAAAAGAGCCCTTAAACAAACTGAGGGGGTTCCACAGGCAAAGCAGTACTGTTTGCAAATGGAAAAGAAACCTAAATCTTCTCATTTTGACCAGGAATGTTGGGTTGGGGGGAGGAGAAGTATATGTAAAGAGGATAGGTAGGTAGAAATTATTTTTTTCAGGCTTTATATTAAAACAAATATCTTAATACAGGTATCTTGCAGTGCCTATGCTAACACCCACACAAACCAGTAAGAGGGATCACAAACCATTAAGAGGGATAGACTCATTTATTACCTCCTCTGACAAGCCGACTCACTTCCCAGGCAGCCACCATTCATTATTTCTCTACCTGGCCCAATGGACAGCCTGCAGTGAAACATGTTCACAAGGTGCAAATGCAATGTACTTTTGCTCTTTTTGTTCTGTAAACTAGAGGGTTTGGGATTATTTCCTACTGCCAGCAATAGGAAGTTAGCAGGGAAGAATTAGCTGGATCAGTCTTAAATTATACAGAGCAACACTATCTCCTCACCCTCTCAGCAACAAAGTTGTGGCACCAGCGCCTCCTTTACTGGGCTCCTAATCAATTCAAAACATCAAAGCCCTGAACAGGCAGCTCATGACTTTGCCATTTAAGAAAAAAAAAATAGTTGCTTGGAGAAGAGCAAGAGAAGAAGCAAGAGGCTCAATATAACATATTTATAAACAAACTCCTTCCAATTCATCCTTCAATTACAGATCACCATCTCCAAGTCCTATATCTACTTTCCCAAAGCCTTTTGGTATTGCATCATTCACAGGTATTGGCCAAATGGTGTTCTTCAGACCAAGACCATTTCTACTTCTACTCTGTTTTCCTGAGTCTTCTACATCTACTATTCTAAATTTATTTTAAACTACACAACCACTCTCCAACTGATCTATCTACTTGCCTGACACTTTTCTCACCATCATTATAATCAGATTTTACCTCTGGTTTCCTGTACAGCTATAACCCCAAGCAAAATCCATTCCAGGAAACAAAACCCACTCTGATCAGCTTAAAAATCAGATTTGCTTCACACAACTTATTTCCAAGGAGCTTTGTTTCATACCTCTATGCCAGCTTTGCTGGTGGTTGCTCTTTAACTTCATTGTAATTTCATTCTCACCACTTAGCTCTTCTGTATCATCTCTGGACCTTTTTTGTCACTACCTCAATGTTTAAATAATAAAATGGTATAAAATTGCACAAGGAAGTTATATAAAGGACCCTCAAACCATTATCAACAGTACCAAAATATACCTGGGTTCAAGGGACTGCTATTTTTCCTGAGTGTCTTGTGGCCCCAGTAGAGCAAGAAATTTCCTGTATATTAGGACAATATGTTCACAGTCTGAAAGTGGAAGAACCGGTCACCTCAAAAGCAAGCTTGACCCACACTAATTCCCATCACAGACCCAACATGACTGTTGCCACACATTCCACTCGCAGCATCTCCAGCTCACCTTTTCACTCAGAGAAACTGCCATAAATTTCCTCTCTGGTTTCTAAATTGCCTTCCTTTGCAAAACCTGTCTGTGCAAGAGAAGCTGCCCATGGGACCGAGCACACCAGCTGATTCAGCACAATGTAGTGCAGAGACAGGACTAGAAAATAACCCCTTTAAAGTTTCAGTACAAGCCCATGTAAGGAAAGGTTAGCGAGGACACGTGAAACATGATTAGGCAGATTTCAATTACAGGCAGAAACAGCTGGAAAGTGTCCCACATACTGCCACGTCCTGAGGCACTCAGCAGTGATCAGGCAGCAAAGATGTTAGGGAAGAGACACAACTGCAGATGATTCACCCTGGAGTCACTCAGGAGAAACAGGGTGTCCTATGCCAGTCTGGCCAGACCAGCAGAAAAAGGGCTGCATTGCAAATCTGAAGAAAGATACAGAAGTCAACAGCCACATTGACAAGTGCTACAGGGTCTTGGAGAGACAGCAGCCAGGACAGTAAAATTACAGAAAGCTGCTTCCACCCTGTAACCTCTGTAACCAAGTGATGCAGTCTGGCTGCCTCTGATGTCCACAGATGCTAGCAGTCTCTCTCCCACCAAATTCTTGCTGCTTGCACCAGTTTTATGAACTGGAATTACACTACTCTGCCTTAAAATAAATGCAGGACAGAGTGGAGATGGAAGATATAGAACACTTTGTGTACTTGCCCCTGTTGTTGAAAGGAGTGGGAGTAAGGGGGAAGGTGCTGAAGAATTTCATTGGTTTAAAATTTTTTTTCTTAGCTTATATCATTGATCTAAAAAACATCACTGGACAATTTTAAGCCACAACAGACACAAGTTAGCATGGGTTTACAGAAGCTCCACAGGCCAAAAAGGATATTGCACATACAAATGCAAGAAGAGAAGATTCTATTTCTCAGACTAGAAATTCATGAAAAGCAAAGAGCCAGGGAAATGGTAGTCATCACACCCCAAAATATCTCATTTGAAATTCTTAAGCAATAGTTTTCTGAGAGGATTTGAAATAGCTCTACAAAAGGTAAGAGAATTCCAGCTTTTTTGGGATGTAAATATTCCATTTTCATATAAAGGCAAGGAGAAAACAATTTCCTATCACAGTGAAATGAAAAAATTACACAGATGAGCCATGGCACTGAAGATCTCTCAAACCCAGAGTTACACTGTAAGAGATGGAAACCAGCTTTTCAGTGTCACTTCTCCACAAATAAATCATAACAACATCAAAGTCAATATCTAATTCCTAATCATGAAAAGTGGCTGAAACAAACTTTTGTATTGTACCTAAATCAAATTTTTAAAATGTCTGCAGAAAACCAGGTCTGAAGTATCAATGTAACATCGAATTCCAGATTAAAAATATCACTTATGAATTCACAAAGTAATCTCCAAAGCATGGCCCACGGCATACAGAGCCTTTCCCTGGAGGTGAATGCAGATAAAACACAGTGTGGGGACTGTCTTGACACAATAGGAAAGCAGACAGGGTTGTCATAACAACAGCAGGATTACTGCAGGGAGCAAAACTAAGGCAGGAAAAGCAAGAACAGCAAGACAAGATCTAAGCAGAGAACAGTTCATTAATTGCACAGACACTCCAGCCTGTCTCCCTGTTGGGGATTTATAATACAGAGATTGTTTCTCGCTGGGATATGGCAAAGGGATTGACAGTTTTTTTTTAAAGGACAAAGATAATAGCCACAAACGTGGCATAGAGCAACAGTCAAGAGAAATAAATTAATAAATAAACCCATAAAAAGTCTGATTCTTGATTCTCATGAAGTCTCAAAGAAGAAGGGATTGGCTTCACATGGACTCCTTTGCTTTTAGTCAGCAGCTCAGAATGTCTTGGATAAACCAGATTTTCTTTGTATTTTTAGGTGCCAAACATCCTGACCTCCTGGCTATGAAGAAATTTCAAGGCAATTTCTCCAAACTCCTCTTTCAAGACTTTGTTTTGAGACAGGAAGTTGAAGACCATTGGGAAACAAATATTAAAACTGTGGCCAGCACATTGCTAAGAATTGGAACAAGTCAGTTGTTGGAGCCTGAGGAAATCAGTTTAAAAAGGTATCCCCACCAGCCCTAGACCAGCTGATGGTACCATTGGTCTGAAGCTCTCTCTGTGGTCCTCTTGTTATGATTATTTCTGCGTATTCACAAACACCTGAAAGCCACCCCTCTTAGAGTTTCTTGTCCATGCGTCGTTCCACAGCTTGCAGCAATAGCTCCGAGTACTGTTCCAACAAAGCTAATGTCTGCTCATCTCCCAAACTCTTAGGACTCGGTAGATTGGCACCACAACCCTCATTCAGTGGGCCAGAGTTATCTTGTGGCTTCACCAGTGCCTCCTTATCTTTTGGAAGCTCTTCTGCATCCTTCAGAGAGTCCAATTCTTTCTTCATTGAGGAGAATGTTTCTGTCAGGAGGCCTGCTATTTTATCTTTGTCAGTAGAAGATTCCGTATCCTTTAGTACCTGAAAACAAAGAGGGAGGGGGAAAAAGAGAATGCATTGGGGTTTAGGTAGAGCACCAAGTAAGCAATTTTAGCCCTTCAGGGAAGAGAAGCCATAAAGATTTGCAGACTGATCAAGTCTACTTTTCCTCAACATTTGAGACTGCCCGTTTAGACAGATAGCAGGACATGCAGCCAATACACCCTAGCTGCACAAAATCCAGAGGCGTTACTCCAATAGGACAGAGATGGGAAGCACATTTCTGGGTAGTGTTCCCCTTGAAGTGGGCTTAAGAGGTACTGTGTCTCCCAGCTGCAGCACAGGGCCACAGTCTCCTGTCTCTCTTGTTTGCAGCTGGTCCCAGGAACAGAGCAAAGTCAGAGAGCTAATGCAAGCGCTGAGGCCAGAGCTGCAGAGGACCACATGGCAGATGATCACCTTCAAAGTCTCACGTTCATTGCAGATCTGACTGACAGATCAGTGCTAAGCAAAGAAACAAAGAGCTGTTATACTGCTCCACATGTAATTCTGGTGGTGAGAGGGACAGGGAAATGGCTGCATGTTCTTCTCACAGCTGGATTCCCATGGCATCCCACATTTGCTAATCCTTTTCCCAGGCATCAAACACAAAGAACAGAAGGGGATAATAAAACCCAAAGCTCCTATAATATTTCATATCCTGGAAACACTGTGTAACCGTTAATTAATTCCCTAATACCCCTTTGAAAAAAAGGCATATTGTTATCTTCAGTTTACAGATAGGCTAAACAGACTGAAAACTTAATTGATTTGCTCAGAGTACCATAGCAAACCACTAGAAAATCCATGAGCTGGAAATCAGGACCTCCTACATTCCTGGTTTAAGTTGAAGGTGCAGTCAAGTGGATAGCCAGGCAGCTTTGTGTCACTGAACACAGAGTCAAGAGAACACCTTGAGGCAGCAAACACATTCTGTGCAAGATGTCTGCGGGCTGTAAAGCCCAGCTACCGTAGCAGAGCCCGTGTGTGAGGTCACTCACCCTGCGGTAAAGGTGAAGGGCTCTGCGCATGCTGTCCTGGAGCTCAGACACCACGTGCTCACACTGCTCTATGCTGATGCCTGATTCTGCAGGGAGGGAAACATAAAAGCACAAGTTAAGGCACAGACACTCCACTTATCCACAAACTTGTAGTTGGGTAAGAAAACAAGTTTTTCAATGCATATCTGAAAGAGCACACACACACAACTTGTGTTTCAATTTTTAGGGCTGGTTTGAGCAAATTATTTAATAGGCACATTCTGCAGGAGCTTTCCTTCATACTAACTAGACATACTGCTTGCTTCAAACACACCTATTTTTCCAGTCTTTAGACTTCAAAGTCAGCAATGTTTTTCCTCAGATTGCACATTTTTGTTACAGTCATGGGTAGTCACAGATTACCCACGTGACTTCCAATGACAATTAGACAGTTTTGTATGAGGGCTTCCAGTGCCAAGAGGGACTGATCCAAGGAGCCTCTAATTTAGCTTCTACCTAGTTAGAAATCTACAAGCTCCCCCTCATACATCCTTCTGAACAGTGTATTACTAAAGCATAGAAGATGGATTATAGTGAATTATTGCAGTATTCTCTAGTGAGGACTGAGGTCCAGAGGAGTTGTGACAAGCAAACTCAGCCACCACGGAATTGCACTGCTGAGCAACCCATGACACACACTGCTAATATACCATAATCCAAAACTGAAAATAAAAGCAAGCAACTGCATGAGCATCTTCTGCCTGTCCCCACCAGATGGGGTGGTTTTATCTCCAAAACATGAGTTGAAGACTTCAATGTCTATACAATAAACATTTTCAGGAGTTAGACATAAACCACAAACAAAGACATAAAGACACAAACACAATCTTCAATTTGCAAAGGCCTGGACAAAGGACATTCAACTTTCTTTAGTTACCCAAATCCAAAATTTTGTCACATTAGCACTGTAATTTCTGCAGTTCTAAGAACACCATCTTTGAACAGACTGGAGAGGACCTGAACTAATTTTATAATTACATTTAGATGATGCATAAACAAATACAGCTAGAAAAACATCTACTTATACACAAACAAAAACATCTACAAAGAACAAAGGGGCATGAACAAATCCTTCCATCTGCATTCTTTGATCCTAAATCACCCGTGGAGTCAGCACAGTGAGCTTCAGTGCAATTCAAGATTCTTGATTTCTGCCCCCCTCCTTCCCTCTATATTTGAAACCCAGCTGTTTCTTCTCATAATTGTTTCTGGACTTCTCTGATCACTGTTTTTAGCTCTGGGAGGTGCCCGTCAGGAGAAAGGTAACAAAAGCTAATATAAATGTTTAAGTAACAGGCATTTTCTGCTTCTCAGGTGTGTGGAGCAGAGTTGTTCAGAAACTAGCAGAGAATATTAAACAGAGCAACAGTATTAAGCACATCTACAGCATTTTAACTGTAGATGTCAAAATGCTTTAACAAGAACAATTAAGTCTCTTTATTTGCAGCTATTACACATGCAGGAAATAGGACAGAAAAATTAAGTGGAAACCCAAAGTAACAGTGCAAATCAGAAGCAGAAGTAGTTTCTATCGACCCTACAATTTTCATCTAAACTGCCACATTGTGATTCCCAGAAGCCACAGTAAATTTTTCACAGCAATAGCCAACATGGATCTAAACAGCTTTTCCAGCATTTACCACTAAAAATTTGGGAAATGCGGCCAGCTAGAAGCGTAAGGCTGACAGTTAGTTTTTCATAGGCCTACTGAGAAAAAAACATTTGGATCCACAGTGCTATATCATTCTAACTCACTAAAGGATGCTGTTAAATATTCTGTCAGGGTGTGCTATTATTTGGGAATTGTTAAAAAAAAAAATTTAAATCAATACTGAAAAAAACCTTGCTCTTTCTCTGCAATACCTATGTTAATTCTGCAAACTGACCAAAAACCTTTCGCTATGTAGCCTGATTCGTAAATCTAGAAGAGAAACCTCCATCTAAAGAGTACAGACAACTACAGCTCTGCTGTAGAATATGATTCCACAACTTCAGGCTGCACCTGGTGCTGGAAGAAACCTCACCCCTGTGGAGGGAGGGTCTGAAAATTTCAGATGCACTCATTGCTCTTCAGAGCAGCTACAGTATGATAACTGGAAGTCCCTTGGACAAAACATCTCATTTCCTGTTTTACATAATAGTGCTTCAATCTGAAGGTGTTTGATCCCTCTAGAAATGCAAAAAGAAAAATAACAGTGCATCAAAACCAGACTAAACCTTCTGCAATGCTTTGGTGCAGAAATATGCTTAACCATTGTGATGAATGGTGCAACAGCTTGGCAGCAGAGAAGGTAATTGATCACAGGATTACAGAACTATCCCTTCTCAGGTATTAGTAAGAACAACCTAAAAAAAAGGGATAAAAAACTGTATAGCTCTCTAAGGTACAAGATATCAGTGTAATGGTTAATATCCAGCTTTCTAATGCACAACTCAGAAAGGCGAATTTCCTTTCAGATTGTAAGAGAAAAGAAAAACCTCAGGAGATAGTGTGGGACTAGACAGTGCCAGGGACTCTGGCACTGGAGGTTTTCCTGCCTTGGAGGGCAGGATTTAGCTGCAGTTTGAACTTATCTGCTAGTTTTAATTTGATTGAATTACCTTAAACTGAGGCCATAACAGATCTTAGAGCTGTTTTCAGTAGGTGAAAGTTTTTCATCTTTTATCTTTTTCTCCAAACTAGAGTTAATTCAAAAATTAGCCCATATTTTTTAATGTTCAAACCCTACACATATTCAGTTTGCAGACATGTCCTCAAGGATAACAGCACAAAGACCTTCTTGCTCTCACAGGTAGCTATAGCAAGGAGCTCACCTCCATGAGCTTTACCTCATGGGAGAAAATTGCATGCAAACCCTTCTGGACCCTGCACGCTTGCATATTAACAAAGGAAAGTTTGAGCTGCTGGCATAACTCCACTGTCAGTATTATCTGTCCTTGCTTGGCTCTGCTAGCACATGTTGGCTTGCACCTTCATTTGCTGGTCAAACATGCTCCAAGAGGAGAGTGGAGGATGTGACCTACACACTCCAGAGGATTCCCAGCATATCAGCTTTTAGCATTAACCACAAAAAGGTTTGAGCCCCTAGAGGTAATTGCACAGCTAAATCACTAAAATCATTGCAGTTCGGAGATCTACAAAACGTTCAGCTAAGAAGGATTGTCAGACATAAGACCAGAGGAAATGGAAACTAAAGACTGAGAAAAAGATGTTAGATTGAAGAAGTGTCTCACCATTGAGGGGATGGTTTATGGAACGAGACAGGTGCAGACAGGACGAGACAGGCCAGAAGCTGGACGTAAAGAAATGTGATGGGATCGTGAGGCGGTTCACAAAGACAGGAGACAGAAGGGGGAAGATAAGAGATGGGTATCCATGCACACCTGAGACCTGTGCCGAGGCAGTTAGAGATGTAGGAGACCTCGGCCTGATGGGGTCTAGTGGGCAAAGTCCAGGTTGGCTGTCTAGCACACAGGCGATGCCGGTGATCCGCTCCTTGCCCCTGGGCAGTGTGCTCTCAGGGGACCTTAGGTGCCGACCCTCTGACACCTCCCTCAGTTTTAGACTAGCGATCCCTGGCTCATCCTGGCAATCTGTCCTTGAGACTGAATAATCCACTGGGCTCTCCTTAGCAAGCCCTGTTGGGACCTCTCTACCAGGAGCCAGAGACCCAGCAGTTTGATTCTCCCTCTTGGAGGCTCGGACCTCAGGAAAAGAGGGTTTCTTTTTAGAGGCCCCAGCGGGTGACTGTGGAGACTGTGGCTCAAGCAGGGTTTTTGTTTTGGTAGTGGGTGAGAAGGAGGCCAGTGTGGGTCTATCAGGCAATGGCTTGGGAATGTCAAGAATCAGGTGTGCTCGGTTTGATGATGCCAACTTGCTGTGGAAGGACTTGGGAGATGAGCAGTTTACAACTGGCTGGAGTGCAGGTTTCACTGGAACATTGTCTTTCACTGGCAGCTTAATCTTCTCAGCATCTGTTGTAGAAGTAAATTGTGTCTTCTCTGTCACTGGAGGACTAGTCCTCCCATCAGTCAACATTTCAGTGGAGCAACCAAGGTACAGATTTTCCCCTACAGATATGCTCCTTGACATCTTAGCCCTGAAGCTGGTCGTGGGATTCATGTAGGACTTTGGTTTTACAGCCCTGACATCTTTGGCCAGCAGAGCACCAGATCCATCCATCTTCAACATACTGGCTGATAACACCCTGCAATTGTTAGGTCTGGGATCCTTCTCAACCACCAAAAGAGTCTGAGGACGCTGCTTGGCAGAGGATATCACTCCTGGACCCTTATCTGTGAAAATTAAGCAGACAAACATACCAAAAATAGACAAGAGCCTGCAGTGAATTCCTAAATTGGAATTTAATGTGGCTCAGCTCAGCCCATGTCAGATGTGCACAAACATAACCACTAGTTCAGGTTAATATCACCAAGCCTCAACAGCTTTCTTTGTTTCCCATCCCTCATCCTGCTGCTTTCCTCATGAGAGAGATTTGTTCTTAAAGTGTATGGTCAGAAGACCTCAAACTACTGTGACTCTTAAGAGAGAGGCCAGAGGAAGCAGGCAAAAATTTATATATGCTGTTGTGGTGATCAGGTGGGGGTTTTTTTGTTTTTTAAACAAATTTATTAATGATTTGTGAGTTGATTGTTTCAAAAACAGAGTTATTTCACACAGTGGGCATGGACAGTAAGCTCTCTGTTACTGTCTCTTCCCGCTTCCTCTCCTCCCCACTCTGGGGAGCTTCAGTCTTAGCTTGAAGCAACCACCCACAGCAAGAGATTTGCAGATTATTTTTGCAAATATTTCATTTCACCCTTGCCAGTGCTCCTCCCACAGATGCCAAACAAATATCTGAGACTGATAATTAGAAGGCAAGCATCTGCATTATGAATTAAAAACATTAAATAATATTTTAATTCATAATATTAAAAATATTTTCCCTTGACAGGCTAGGAGTTAGAAGACATGTAAAGCCTGTAGCTCAGAATGCAGAAAGACAAGTTTAATTTAAATCCTCCACTCAGGTGTCCCCATTTCATTCTCGGGTTCATACCATCATTCCAACGTGTGTCCTTACCCTCATGCACGAGGTCATGCACTGACTGTGCCTTTCTCATGACTGCATTCACAGGGCCTTCTGGAAAGGAGGCAATAACCCGTCCAGGAGCCATACCAACTCTGCTGCTCTCCAAAGCTGATCTGCGTTTTTTCTGCACATAAGTAGCTCGATTGGAATTGATACTCTCTAGGAGCTGGTTGTTCTCCGATACATCACCAGGATGGCTGCAGTCATTTTTTAACGGGTTTGGTATAAACTGACTGGTCTGGTCTGGTGGCTCAATGGGCTTTGAATCCAGTGTCAGATTTGATGAAGAGAGTGACAGTCGTCTAAAGAACGCAATAAAGAAATCCCAGTTAAAACAAGTATGTTCCCCTGGATATACAGGAACATGCATTAAGTTTCTCTGGAATAAACTGTCCCTCCATTTTTTGAGTAAAAAATGCCCTAAAGCTGTTACCACTTAATTCTACTCAACCCTGCAAGCTCTGGTCTTCAGGCATTTGACTACAGACTGTACAATCAGAGATAGCATTAGGTTGCTGTTTCCAGGGAGGACACCATAAAAAGTGGAGACAAAAGAGAAGGAAACATTCCAGGCATAGGAAAGACTGGGCTAAGTCAGGTCAGGTCTCTTCTCTCAGCTCACCTTACTAAAATGTAAATCTTATCAATTCTAAGCTAACCCTAACAGGAAGTAAATATGCTTTCCTAACATTATGAAAGCATAGTGACTAGGAAAGCTGGTCAGTGTATTCAAGAGGAAAGCCTAATTTCCTCTTCCTCTACACTTCAAACACAGTGGGCTTACTTCAGAAACTGGCATGTTTAAACAGCTGAGCAGATTAAAAGCCCAGAGGTTTTCATAACCAAGAACTACCTCCCTTGTTACATCTCTAGAGCACCAGTGACTTCCTTCACTCATCACTGCAACTCTCCATAAGCTTACACAATAGCTAACCATTGGCTTCCTTCCCAAACACACAGTCTCAACATGAGACAGACTAAGAGGCGCTCCTGACAGCAGCAACAGCAGCTGAATACAGCAATAACAAACAAATTTCCCTACCATGCTGAATCTGAACACAGCTGGTGAACCTTAGAAGATGTATTCAAATCTGCTTAGTCCTATATAATGAAATTCCTCTGAGCTGAGATTTTAGGTTGTCATTTTAGAGGAATACAGGAGTATTTGTTTTAAACATTTATGAACCCAAATCAACAAAAGCATTGACCTAATTTTTAATTTTGGTTTTTTTGTTTTTTGGGGGTTTTTTTGTTAGGATTTTTTTTTTTAATAACAAGGAAAACAGCTTGCAGAGGCTTTTGAGTGCTTTAGGGTTGAGGGGTTTTTGGAAGAATAATATCCTAGTAGGGTTTTGTGTGAGACATCAGAATACCCTGTGAAGGCATGGGACCAAGAAACACAGCTGAATAAGAAAGGACTTTAAAACAAAGGAAAAGTTGACAAATCTACTTTCATTGTCCAAGCTGAATGAAATGCAAAAGAATAAAGAGAGCAAAAACAGTGAAAAGTAAATTAGATTATTAGTGATTTCTCCAACTTAATCAACCAAGGCATTAATCATGAAGCATGTTGTTAAAAGAGGAAAAAGAATAAACAATAGTGTTACAATAGAATAAACAGGACAGCTGAAGTGATCCAGGATAACCTGTCCAAATCACAAGAGTCTGAAAACAGCTTGCCAGGTGCTGTGCTAACACTTTGCAGTGCCTGGGCATACCAAAGCCAGAGGCTTGTTCAACTATTTTCACCCAGGACCTAGCATGAGACCTACCCATATTAGTATAAATACACAGACAAACACTCAAAACAAGCAGAGCCATACCTGAGAGCTGGGGACTGGGAAAGAAAGCGAGAGGAAATGCTGAGGTTTTCGGTTCTTTCCAGATTCCTACATGAGCCACCTAAAAATTTTGGTTAAAGGAGAAAGAAAAATGAGCAGTTTATTTACAGAGCATTCTCATATATACATTTTCTTATCACAGAGACTATCAAGTGTTCCCTGATATCCAAGGGTGTTTTTTTAAGCTAAAGCCGCAGAGAATGAAATAATTATATTTCCTTTGCCTTTAGAGTACTACTTAGATTACTCTGCCTTAAGCTGCTACTCTCCCTAAGGGTACGCCTCCTCCTTTTTTGCTTCCCTTTGTGTCCCATCGTGCCTGTAGGACTGTGAGGCACTGGCATGAAGCAGAAAACAAACCCATCAAAGAGAAAAAAACAAAAAGATTTAAAAACCCCCCAAAAACTCACATAGATATTGCTGTCTGCAACCATTATCAATTCTAAAAAGATATGGTTTGTTCTGGAGTTGGTCGATAAAGACAAACCAGCTCCTTTGCCACTCTGATGTCTCCTCTTATTCTCCCTCTCCACCCAGCATTTCAGCCTTTTCTTTTGTGACATTGGCTGTGCCTCGATGCACCGCTAGAGGCCACTGCGTGTCACCTTTGGGGGGGTGAACGCGCCGCCAATACCTTCCTTCACATCAGGAAAAACCACCCCGGGAGCAGGGTAACAGCTCCTTAGGATTCCAGGGACAATACTGAACACAAACTGACACAGAGCCCTGTCGCATCCACACAGACCGAAGAAGTTAACAGATGTCACTGTTCTTTAGGCCTCTTACACTGTTTTCCTTTTTTTTCCTCTCTCCCCATTATACACACATCCACGAAAGCTTAGTATAACTTTTAGCCTGCTTTGGTTTATATGGGGAAAAAAAAAATCAGGAGTGACTTTACAAAGTCTCCCCACTGATCACAGAGATGTACCTTTTCCATCAGTATTGCTCAGGGTCCCAAAATGCTCCTTGAGGAACTTTTCCTGATCAGGTATCTGAGGAATTTCTCCCTCGGGCATGCTAGTACCCACATCCTCCTCTCCTTCTTCTCCATCCAGGTCTGAGACACCATCTACACTTAGAGGCTCAGTGCCTTCAGAATCTGGAAAAAGGCAAAAAACCCCCAGAGCTGTAAAAACTTAATCAGAGTAACAGAAGTTAATTTAAAAAAAAAAACCAAAAAAACCAAAAAACAAACAAATCAACAAAGATGCTAAATTGAACCTAGAATGTCAAAGTCAGTCAGCATTATGTGCAGTAATTCTCTAATCCACCCTATCTCACAAATGGCATAGCCTATGGCATCACCAGTACTAAACCTGCCTCCTTGACTAGCAAGGTAAGAGACAAAAAAAGGTGCACAAGGAAAGAAGGAAAGTGCACCAACTCCTGCTTCTACAGTGGCTTCATTGAGGTGTCTGTTCAAATGCTCCTGAGACTGTAGAGCAGAACCAGTGTGACTAACAGGAGTGTGACCTCAGGTCACCTCACTAAGAGCTCACCTATTAATACATTTCTAATGTCTTTGCATCTTACCTTCATTTGGATGGTCTGGGCTGGACAGACGACTGCTGCTGTAATCTACAGAGCAGGCACTGTCTGGACTGTGTTTGTCTGGGCATCCATTACTGTGATATCCTCTACAGAGCTTCCCATGGGGCAGTGCTTTTACCTGGAACTCACTACAAGAGACAGGAAGATACACCACTAGAAGAGATATTTGTTTACATGTAAAGAAGCACATTTTAACTTTAATATGGCCTTACCTGTGTTAGTTATACCTTTTATTACAAATGTAAGGCTTTAAAGAGAAAAATAAGTTGATTTCTTTCATCATAATACAGTGTATTTTTTGCATTTCATTAAGCTTGGACATGGAAGTCCCAAGGGGACTGTCTGATTTTCTGGGCGTTGTCAGTTCCCATGATTATCAGGCACCAGCAGCACACTGCTCTGGCTTGATTTCTAGCACAGGTGAGGAACAAATGTCGAAGTTTACATGATGAAAAAGGGACTAAAACCAGGCTTATACCTGCAGGAGAGAAACTCTAGTTTACCACAGATTTAAGCTTCAATACACCTTTTTTCCCATGTTCACGACCTGCTTCTTTGGGCAAATTCTTTGATGCAAAATGCATAAGAGTCTGGCTTGGAGGAAGACTAATTTACTGAAGAACATCATACAAAAATACGATCTTGTATGACAGGGTTACTGATTTCTGTTGTGATTCCATGGATCTTATTTTGTCAAATGTCACCAGCGCTGTTCTTTTGCCTGATGCCTAAGGACTTCAGTTTTCCAGTTTTTGAAATGCTTTGGTTTCAAATGTACTCCAAGGCAAGGTAGAACTGAATGGCAACTACCCCTGGCAGCTCCCACGCTCTGTAAACATTGCCACGTGTCCAGTCGATATCCAACATTACCAGAGGGCCTCCCTCACTTGATGGAGCAGCACATGGATCTACTCTGTTCAAATGTTGTCATTACAAAATTAAAAATAAACTAGGCAAAACCTAGCAGCCTCAACTGCAAAATCCTGGCATGCACTCTTGCATAAAAAGTCTGTCTAAAGCTATCAGGCCCACTCTCTGTAACATAACAGAAGACAAAGGAAATTAAACTGCTAGTAGCATCAGGTGAAGAGGGGAAGGGAAGAACAAAATTCAGGGAAGGAAAATAAAAGGGAACACAGGATAATTAAATTATGTAAAATTAAAACAGAAGAAACAGCAGAGGAATAAAAAAGGTATCCACTGTCTCCAGTGTCCTTTTCAATTCCATCTGTATTGTGCAAGTCATTCTATTTCCCATAAAAGAGTAATCACACACTACGTTTGCTAAATTCTTGTCCAGTTTCCATAAATAAATGTCCTGTAATTTCTCCTGGGTACATATGTGTCACTGTCAGTGAGTTTTCCAGCTTCCAAGTTTTCCTTTGCTATTTTCAAGCCAGATAAGGGAGAAAGCAAAAAGGCTGCTCCCAAGTAGTTTACTCAACAACAACAAAAAAAAAAAAGGAACTTGAAGGAGACTGCTAATGTGCAGTTTCCTCCAGAGGAAAATTATTTTAATGGTGTCTTCTTAGTTTCATATTCCTCTAGCATCCATTTGACATAAAACTCTCAACTAAACATGTCTGACATCAATCAGGCAGTAAGTCAAGTCATCAAAGTTACCACACAAGCTGCAAGAAAACCAGAAAAGAAACATCTCAACCATGCACAGCAGAGAGCTTATTTTTAACCTGCTAGAGTCTGTGGGATGGATTTCATCTTGCTCAGGGTAGATTACACATTCCTCACTCTCAGAAGGTTCCAGTTCCTGAGAGAAAATCCCCTCTTCACAAGACACAAGCCGAATCACTTGGGGTCGCACACAAGACCCATTATCTTGGGGAGGTATTGAGCTGCCAACCTGGTTTAATTAAAAAGAGAAAAAACTAGATATTACCAGTGTTTCACCTTACATCAGCAAGTGCTGGGCAGGGCTAGAGAGTATGCATTACAGCACAGAATATGATCAGCAATCTGAGATCAGAAACACAAATTCTACATCTTTTCTGCTCCTCATTTACTTCTGCTGTATTTGTCAGACTACTGCTGTACTTTCCTGGTTGTTTCCTGTTTGTAAAACCCTACAGCTCTTTGGTAAAGTACTCTTCGATCACACACCAGGAGCGTAAGCCACGTGGCAGCAGGTTCTTCCATTACCTTCTATGGACTGATCGGACAATTCACAAAACTGGGCCATTTCAGCTGAAAAACTGAATTGCTGCACATAACAATCTGAATCCTCCTCTCAGTCACACAGTTATAGAGGAGGAAAAACTTCTAAAGAAGCTAGGCACTGGGACAGACTGCTACTAGAAAATAGGCACTAGCTTCCTGAGGATGAGCACACCCTACTTGCTGTGACCCATCAATACAAAGATCAAAGAGAATTTATTAATCTAGCACAGCCAATAACTAATGGCTTCATGTGAGCCACATTCCAGTGGCTACTGGAGTCAAGAATCTGCATCCCAGCAGAGTGAGCTAACAGGTTACCAGCTTTTTACATGCCTGTAATTCCAAGCTCAACTTCTCAGCTTGTTTTCAACATAAATATTCAAAGAGCTAAAAGAAAACATGGGGTCTTCCTGTCATTGAAGAGAAACCTTGACCCCGGAAGACAGCAGAATCACACACTGCAGGAGTATTAATTACAATAGAGTTAGCCAATAAAATTCCTCAGAAGTCATTTAGAAAACCTTTAACGATAAAAAGAATGGCATCAGGAAGCAATAAATGCAGGTAGCAACAAACAGATGCAGGACAGATGCACCCAGAGTGGGTTCACCTCCTCCTCATAGTACTGCCCTTACTTTGTTGATGTGCACAGGGAGGTCAGCGTGCTCTTCTCTGTCGTCCCCGGTGCTGTTTTGAGACAGCGAGTCTCGACTTGGAGAACGGGAGACAGAGAAGGACTCCAGCTGGCGCAGGTCAAGCATGGATTTCACAGTCATCTCTATGCTGCTGCTTGGCTGGGACCAGCGACCGCGCTGCCGGGGCATCTTGCTCATTGGTGCCTCTGAGCGCTGGATTGCCGCGATCTCTTTGGCCTGAGGGAAATCAAAACACAGGCTATCTTAGAGACAGGGTTTTGCTGAGGGAAAAACAGGAGAAAAAACACAAGGCCCACAGAAAAACATCATTACGTCCATCTCAATGAAAGCCTCAAAACTGTTTAAGAGAAAGGGCACCTTTAATCATAAAGCGTCAAACAAAAATGATACTTCTGTTGCTGCTTCTTGTGCAATTGAACAATTAAATGTCTTGCTCAGACCCAAGCATATGAACAGCTTCAGCACCATATGAGATTCAGATCAAAAATTAAAAGACAAAAGTATATCATCTGATGGAAAAAGACTGGTGTAAAAATCCCAAGTGCAGCTCTAAACACCCTAGAGTCTTTTAAACTAGGCTCTATTTTGCCATCTCCAAATCATTCTTCAGAGAGAGGTTTCTCAATGGTTTTCCACCACAGCTGCCCATGGTGGTTTCCCACCACCTTTCCCACATGTACAAATGAAGTTTTTAATCTCTCTGGGAATTTCTTCTTCAGGTTTTGTGTAACAAGAAGTGCAACATGAAGATTTAATAACTCACCCTCCTCATTTCCCAGTGGGAAAGGCTTCTTGAAAGGGTAAGGTCTGGATCTGCAAAGGTAAAGAGAGATGCACCTAGATGACATCCTGGCCAGCATTCCAGTTTCTGAATAACCTCTTTCTTAATTTTTTAACAAAGGCAGTATTCCTACACCTTTTAAACCACTGTCAACACATGCTTTCTCACTGACTGCTTAAATCATTGTATCAAACTTTTAAAGGAGAAATACAGTTTTATGTAAGAGTTGTATTGAATCAGCAGACCCTGCAGAACACTTGCCACAGTGCAGTGCCTTCCCAAAGACTTGGGAAAAAAATCTGCTCAAATACACTGTACCATCTGTGGTAAAAACACATCAAATTATATAACATATATAAATAACAGCAATCTGCACTGTAAGTTTTATCAGACATCTCTAAAGTCCTTTCTTTTGAGGAAATCTCTTGATCTCTTTTGGTTTCTGCAGATTTTTAATAGCTTGTAGACCCCAGCCCATGAAACTAATTCAAAATTTCTTTAGCCAGTTGAAACTAGCAAAAAACTTTCCAATTTAACAACTGTCTTTCTAGACAGAACTCTGAAATGCACCCCTCTTCAGATGCAGGAATGGGCAGCTCCACATTACCCACTGGTAGCTATCCATCTGCTTCTGTTTTGGTCTCTTTCTTTCTGCCCATTCCTTGTTGTCCCCTAAGCCAGTCTCTCATCTCTCCCTTCACATCCATGCTATTTTCTTCCAGCTCTGCCCCTTGTCCATCTCCCATTTATACCTGAGTCTCTCTCAGTGTTGCAGCTGGACTGAATATGGAAAGACTGCAGCCCTCGTAACTCATCTTCATCATTCCCTTCATCTTCACCATCCTTATCGCTGTCGGATGAGAGTGCAGGCGCAGAGGACAGAGCAGAGATGGACTCATGCCTGGAAGGCAGGAAGTAGAAGAGTATTATGGTTTATGCACGGACTGCCCACCATTTCAATCCTTACATCACTTCTCTGCCTTATCTCCATCCATCCTCAGGAGGCTGCCTCAACTCTCTCAAACAGCCCCTGCTCTAGCACAGCCCACCTCTGAGGACAGGGCAAGCTAAACCCTGCACAGAGATGTGCAGACCCTGCCACCACAGTGTTCTCATACGTGTGGAAGATTGATGGAAATCAGAAGTAAACAAGTCTGAGAAAGTCAAATGGAATGAAACTGGCCCTTCTGTTTCAGACTGCCAATTGATAAGGTCAAGATGGTAGATTATATCTGAAAGGCAAATATTTTCCCTTAAGCATTTCTTCTCTGGAACTGATTTACGCATCAAAAATGTTGGAGATTGTCTCTTTGCCATTGGTTTATGGCAAATTATCCCATAAGAGACAGGTTCATTTGAAGGATTGCTCCAGGCAGAAGCTAAAGGCACAGCCCACACACCATAGGAGCACATGCCGACTATTTTAACTTTCAAACACAAGGATCACATAAAACATATCTTGTGCAGATCTTCGATTAAAGTAGATCAAGACAAGTTTTTCCACATAAACCTCAGAGGCACTCCCAGCATAGAATTGCCCAGCAATCAAGGATACTCAGTGACATCAAATTTTACCCTCTCTCTTTCTTCTCCTTTTCCCTTTCCTCCTCTCACTCTTTCAGTCCACAGAATCAAATGAACAAACCAACCTTTGGACAATAATTGAAGAAAGAAGAATCCCTAACAAATACATATGAGTAGCCCCCATTCCATGGCTTTGAGCTAGAGTAACAAACTCATCCTAAGTGACATTTATAGGATATCACCGGTGGGTGCTGAGTGCCAAGCATTATTCATGAAATAAAAATAGCTCATCCACCAAATACAGAACAGTCTGGCAAGGGACCAACTTCTGCAGCTGACAGATAGCAGGCAGTATTGAAACATGGTAAGAAGCTGTTAAGGTATTTTAATCTTTTCTCTTCCTGTATACTGGCAGAACATTAATTTCCATTTCATAAGGACTGATAATTACTCAACCATTTCAGATGAGCTTTGAAGTGTTCTGACAAAAGAAAAGTGAAACTGACTGTAGTCTGCAGAGTTCTCAAGTGAAATAGTTTCATTTTGGTCATCCATATCTACTTTTGACATTTGAGTTTGTCCCTTGCCTCTTTTCTACTGTCTCCTCTTATGCTCATCTTGTCACTCAGGTTCTTGTGTCTAAGCAGGGGAATCCTAACAAAGCCCAAGCACCACAGTATGTTTGAGGTTATGCCTATAACATATATTAACTACATTTATTCATGGTAGGAAATACTAACTTTGTATCAGTAACTTGGACAGCATCCTTCTGCTTGTGTTCATCATGGTTGTTTGAGGAGTTGATTGAGACAGAAGGGTTGGATTATTAGACCTTTAAACATCTAGCTGGTTGAATACCTCACAATGATGAGGCGATATGGCAAGGCAAGAGCACACATTTGCCAAGTTCCTATGTGTACTGTTATTGGTGTAAATGGAGAAGGGAGGACTGCTACCCATGTGTTTTATGTCACAAATAGAAAGATGGCCCTTGCCCATCAGATGTTGACCGAAAAAAATTAGTGAGAAGGGAAAAGTATGTTCCAGTATTTTTAAAGTAGCAGAGTAAGAGAATGCAAAACATATTTTGGAAGTCAGATGGGTTTTCTCATATTTCACAGGAAATGATAAGCAAGTTATGAAGTTAAGGTATTTGATACAAACATATCTTGCATTATCGCAGCAAAAATTCATGCCTCTCTTCCACATCCTTCTTTTTACAACTCAAGTATGCTTTTCAAACTCAGTTCTGTAACTTGAAGGGAAGCAGATGAATGAATGACATTTTCAAAATGGTCCTAGACCCACTGACCTGAAACTGAGATACTCCTGAAATGAAAACTAGGTTCACAAGGTCTTCCATGTTTTAACTGTTGTTCTTGCCCAAGTCAACCCTTCTATTCAGACTTCCCTATTTCTCCTTTCTTTCCCTGCCTTCTCCCATGTACTCTGGATTTTCTCCTAAGCCCCCTGTTGCACACATCTCCTCAATACTCTTCCTCAGGTCTTTTTCATGCTTAGAGGGGAGTCAGTGTAATGTACAGTGATTTTTCAAGCACAGGAACTGTTTCCAAATAAGCATAACATGAAAGCATTTTGAAAATTAAGGAGTAAGACTTTCGGCTTTGCTGAATTCTTCCTGAGAGGCAAACCCCAAAGCATCATTATACCAAAATGAATGTTTCAGAGTTGCTATCCTAGAATAGCATGTACAGACATGCCCAATTCTCATGATACACATGACTCAGAGCAAGTGTTTTCATTGTAATTGTTAATCTTTTCTGAAGAACTATCCCATCCTAGTAGCATAGAATCACAGAATCATTAAGGTTGGAAAAGACCTCCAAAGATCATCAAGTCCAACATTTGACTGAATATCACCATGCTCACTAAACCATATCATGGAGTGCCATGTCTACTCATTTTTTAACACTTTCAGGGATGCTGACTCAACAATTTTTACTAGGGAACCTTTTTCCAATGCTTAACCACTCTTTCAGTGAAGAAGCTTTTCCTAATGTCTAACATGAAGTTTCCTTGGCACAACTTGAGGTAGTTTTTCCTCATTCTATTGCTAGTTACCTGAGAGGAGAGGCAAACTCCCAGCTCACTGCAACCTGGATCTTGTTCTATACCAGGCAGCAGTGTCAGTTGCTCTTCAGCTCCCAGTTTTTGAAGGGTCAGACAGTACAGGGTGAATGGAAGGGAAGGACCTTAAATTAGAAAGTCTTCAGGACATGGTATAGACTTAAAAGTGCCACATGTTATTATGGAGTTGTATTCAGACATCTGATAATAAGTACTCTGTATTCTTTTGTATGACCTGAACCCAACCCTGTGTTGTTTTCTCAAAACAAAACAAAGCAGACCAGAATAGCAACTATCCATTTATAGAGGTATGTTGTCAGCATTCCCACTCTGATCTTGTGCTACTTAAACCCTCAGCTTTAGGGACATATTTATGAAACTGTAACATCCTGTGTGTGGTAGATATTACACTAGCAGATTATATCCTCCTGCTTCCCCCTCAAATGCTGAAGTGTTTTAAAAGGAAAGTTATTCTGCTTTTCCCCACTGAAGGATCACAGTGCACTGACTTCAGAGTTTCCCTAGTGTTATAATTGCAGTAGTTCATCACAGACTGAGGGACCATTTCTGATAAGGCATCAAAAGTCTGCCCCATTCTAAGCCCTGGAAACAACACAGCTTTCCTGGACTGGAAAAGACCCACTGGGAATTTGCTAAGGAGCTCTTCTTTCCAAATATATCTGACAGCATGCAGTACTTCTTCAGTATACATACATCACTTTTAGACAATTTAATTTGGATTTTTTTTTCTCCTGCTGTTTATCCTAAAGAGTCAAGGAAAACCACAGGCATAGTGGTTTTTAACACATCACTATAAGCCCTGCAAACAGTCCACAGTAAAATCAGCTCAAAACTTGAGACAAGCTTTTCTAAACTATAAATGCATACTTGGATCAAACCCAAAGCCCTACTAAATGACCTTTTCACTGAAAATATAAAAACCTTAAAACCAAAATGTACCAGCAATCTCAGCTGAGTACAAGTTCTATTATCCTGAACTATCAAAGCTCCTCATGTTCAGAAAAAAGCACACATCTGCAATTACCACAACCAGAGGTAGAATTCAAAGGCTCTCAGGCACATTATAGAGGACTGTGGATCATACAGGTCAGAGCAGTTCCAGGGTAATACAATGTCCCATAAAGGTGAGTCAGAGAAATCATTCAGAGGAGAAACTTTAGTCTTTAAAAACTTTTGGAGGGACTGAAAATGCTGGGACTTTTCAGTTCAGAGGACAGGTTGGATGAATACAGGTTATGAAAAAAGTTTATAAAACCATAGGCACTACCAATAGCTGGCTGCAGAACAAAAGATCACCAGAGCTCATAATATTCAGAAGCACAAGACTTTCAACAAAGGTAGTAGGAATGTGCTTTAACAGAGACAAAAAAAAGTCCTTCTTTCCACAGAGAGCAGCGAACTTCAGGAACTTGGCACCAAAGGAGGCTGCAGAAGTAGACAATATTATAAAGTTCAAAAAGAATTTATACAAACTCAGTGGGCAATTGGTCCATGTCCAGATAGTAAAGGAAAAATGTAGAGATGTACGTCCTAACATCCCTGATGTAACAATGGAGCATGAGGCAAACGGACCACCAAAGAGTGAGGCTCACAGGGTGTCTCACTAAATAGCATCTTCCATTGCCATAGTCACAGGCAGAATACTGGGCTTTGTGGAGCACTGGTTTGACCCAAAAAGGCATTTTCTGTGTGTTTACACTACTGATGTTACTCACCTTGATCAATTCCTGCCCTGAGAATTGCTGGATAGACAGCACTGTCCTGAATTGGAAATCTTCATCTCCCACTGCCTCCTCCGATAAATTCTGTCACCCCAGCATTATTTCAATTATTCATTCTGTAATACACTCATACCATGGAACTAGCAAAACATGTTACTTCCCCCAACAAATTCTAGCAAAACTGTTCTAAAAAAGATCTAGTAGAACAAACGACTTATCACAAGGCAGGGAGCTTTCCTCATACTACTGTCAGTCTTTTGAGACAACAATTTTACAAAACAAGTTGCAACTCAGCTCTGTACTGCAACCTACACAGACAGGCATTGGAAACAATCAGAACAGGTACAGGGCACCTAGAAAACAAATCTCACTCAAGTTCATTAGTTTTCCTTCTCCCACCTCAATAATGCTGGTCCAATAGGCTCTTCTTCCATTGTCAGTACCAATCCAAAATGCTCTGAGAATTGTGTCTTTGCTGATCTCCAGTAACCACAGCGGACGATCAAAACTGAAAACAAGCTCTCAAAGCTGACAAGTAGATTCCAGGCTTGCAAAGAGGCTACCAAACAAGTTTAATAAAGTTCTGGGCTTGGCGTGGCACTAGCACCGCCCTTCAGCCAGCGTCTGTGATGGAAACAAGTATCACCTCGCAGGGAACAGGACTGGATTATCTGTCACAGGCTGAGCCTCCTTAGGGTAAGGCTGCAGCTGCTGGAATAATAGAGAGACTGCTATAAAAAGCACATTGCTTGACAGATCCAGAACTTTGGCCAGAAAAAAAGGCTTCCTGAGTTTTGCCAGCATGACCAAAAGCACTTACTAGACAAGACTCGTTTCAGGAATGAGCAGATCAAGACTTTCCAAAACACAACTATGCAGACTTGTTACAACATTGCTTGCTCCCAGAAGGGGTGGGAAAGTCCTCCTGAAACTCAACAACCAATGTGGCAAATCCTCCAATGCTTTGGTTCTTCTATATCCAGAACTCCATTTGTAGTCATTTGGAACATAGGAACAAAATAATCTGTATTTATCCTTTCTTCCCCCACTGTTATTTCATAACAGCTTGGTCAGGACTCTCCCCTGCATTACTTACAGTCCAACTAGTCTCAGTTACTTACAAACTACAGAGAAACCAAACACATTAGACTAATAATCAAAAATATCCTGTCACTCTTGTTCTGTTTAAAAACAGAAGCACCACTTTTAAAGAAAGATCACCAGATAAATTTAGATCTATTCAGCTTGTATGCTGCAGTAATTTCTTTTTAGATATGTTGTTTACCAAGCAAAAAATAATATTATTTAGCTAGCATGAGCTTTTCCCATTTAAATTATTTTTGGTTTTATTACTCATATTCTAATTATTTTAGCTGAGTTTTTACAAAGCCTCCAGTAGTTAACAAAGAAACAGCAAAACTGTAAGGACTTTTAGAATTATGATCAACAGAGCCAACTCCTAGAGCTCACAGATATACTTCAGTACTGACACCACAGAAAGCAGCCTTTAAGTTGCATTCAGCTTAGATCTAGAGAACTTTACTCATGAAGGATCACAGCTTCCCTGGTGGAATTCTGTGTACCATGCTCAGTATTCCTAGTGAACTGCTTATTAAAGTTTCTGACCACATCATTAAACTAAATTATGGCACAAGAGGCATTGCATACATATGGCAATCAGTGAAGCACACTAAGTCTGTCTGGAAGATCCCAGCCTGGTTTCTATATCCAAAGAAGGGGGATAAAAAACCCAAACTCAGCAGAGGAATAAGAGAACTTCTGGAAGACACTTATCAGTGAAGACAGCAAAAACCTTAGAGTTGAATCCCAGTGCACACTTGCACATTCCAGCCATCCTACACAGCCTTCTGTCAGTCTGCTCTGCTCACCTCATGAGTCCAGCTGCCTTGTGAGAAGGAGACTTCTCTGCCTGCTTCCCTCTCTGTTTCATGTCCGACAGTCGTTGCCGCATGTTGATGGTCATCTCTGAGCTCAGACGCCAGATGAAGATGCAGCTGAAAGAGAGAAAGGGGAGGGTGGGATCAAGCCTCAGTTCCATTTATTGATACTAATTCCCACTGCAGAGACAAACAAGAGCTCTTCTGTCTGTGGCAGAGAGACACACACAGAAGCAACTTCAAAGAAACTCAATCCCATCACAAGCCTCGTGACAAAAGGGTTAAACCTGCCTATCAAAGATTCCCAGTGAGCAAGAGCAACTGCAGAGATATTTACATGACTCATCTCTGATCCCATACCTTTTTTGACTACCTAACAAGCTGCTGAAGGAAATGGTGCAGCAAGTCCCTCCATGGTCAGCAGGGTTGAGTAGAGACTAGAGATGTCCCTTGCCTCCTCTAACAGTGGCTAAGCTGAAGTCTCTGATTGCCCCTACCCCCAAGGCCAAGGCCTTCCTAATGCCCACCATCCCATGCTGCAGTCTCTGCACTTAATAACAGTTAAGCTCATGTGGAAGTACTTTTTGCAGTCAGGGTGCTTCTTATATTTTACTTGGGACTCCCTACAGGACACTTGCAGAGAATTTACACAGCCATTAGTTCAGCTGGTCAGAGCTCAGTGCTAATAACAGCAAGGCCATGAGTTCAGTTCCTGTATGGGCCATTCACTTCAGAGCTGGATTTGATGATCCTTGTGGGCCCCTTCCAATTCAGAATGTTCTGGGAAATATTCTGTGAAATTTATCGGAATTTGTTCAATGGACTCAAAAGCATTTGAAAAAGGAAACCAAGAGTGTGGTTTTGTTTCATTAAGTTCTTCAGAAATTCAGCTTAAAAATATATATTCCTCATTGTGTTAAAGAATACTGAATCTCATCTTCCACTACTAGCAAGTAAAATGACCAGCACTGTCTTTGAAATTTAATCTCAATGCTAACAAATTCTTTTCATCTCAGTCATCTTTCCTGTCTATCTGGGTATACCTACACTGATATAGAAACAAAAATGGTTCTTTGGCTATCACTTATAAAATCTTGCACCCTACTTTGAAATCCAAAGTTCTTCAAGATCCATTGGTGCCAGTATACTCATGGGTACTCCAATACACAGAAGACTTTTCAATGATTGACATTTCCCTCTTTCTTGGTAGCATGTAAACATTCATTTGCTTTGCCGTTTTGAAAAATGATCGTGAACTTTGGTCTCTCTGACATGAGGCAAACATCAAAAGTGCCTGGATCCTGGACACTTGAATCTTCTTCATTTTTTCCCCTCTCATGAGGAAACAATTTAAAAGGTCTTAATTTCCATATCACACAAAAAAAAGCCCATAAATCCCTCTTTGTGGTCTGTTGAGATTTTAAGGCAAAACTAAAAATTTCCTTCTTGTCCCCAGTGCCATGCTCAGGATCATCACTCCCAGCTACTGAAATCACATACAGAAGACACTTCCCATTGCACATGAACACACTCTCATTCTCCCACTGGAGCTTTTCAGCCAGGAGAAAGGGGTGAGGCACTGTCTGGGAACTATGGCAACCCCAAGCAGCCAGCCGTTTCCCCTCAAGGAGCAGCTCTCTCTAAGTAACAGCAACCATAATCTGCCACTGAAAAAAATAGTGAAACGAAGGAAAACAAAATTCTGAAAGCAAACCTGGCTTGTATCCCACCCCCGCAGTTATCAAACTGAGAGACAAACAGCAAACAACCCAAGCCTGTGAACACAAACTCTGCAGAATCAAGTGCCCACCTACCCCTTTTGGTGGGATTGGAGAGGGAATTTTGTTTTGTTTTTTCTTACCTTGCATTACTTTCCTGACATGAACCTCACAGTCCTTGTGTCCTTTCTCATCCCTGTTCTTGTCTATTCTCAACTCTATTCTTTGCGCACACTGCTCTTTGTGAAGAGGCTATGTACCCTATTCTCCTTGGAGAAAGATGTTTTCTCACCTCCTTACAGCCAACTTCTTCAGGAATCCTTTCCTCACTTCTCATCTGCCTCCTGCATATCGTTAATGAAGAAAATTACCCTTTTTCTCATGGAATTGTCGCAACAAAAGAATGTTGCAATAAATCACAAGGATCACTGGGGACTTCAAACCTTCCATGTTTCTGGAACTTGTCAGAAGTTCACAACAAAAGGGCTCTCTGTCCTACAACTTTTGTCCCTAATCTATTTAAAAACATGAAAGGTAAAGAAGAAAACTATATTATTTATTTATTACTGAAAGACAGAAACAACCAACTGATGAGATTTAAGGTGATATGTTGTATGTTCTATAACAACTCACCCCCTTAAACCCTCTTTCCAATTGTGTTTCATTAATAAAATTTAAAAAAAAAAACAGAGAGGGAGAGAGAGCGAATCTGGGTTGGTCTGAATTTGCAATAGCACTCCAGGAAGCATCTTTCTCAAAGGAAAAAATATATCCATTGCAGCTGATTTAAACATTCACTGATTCCAGAAATAGTGGTTCCACTCACCTATATGATCATCACACTACGCATATATTCTCCTTTTTCCCTTGGACTACTTCAGCTTTTACAGAATTGATTTAGCTCACTAGATGAGCAGAAAACTCATCTCAGGTCATGACCTGATTCAGCTGAGTGAGAGGTCACTGCTGACATGGGAGTGGGAAGAGGACCATATGGACAGGACCAAAAAGTGAGGACAGCCCTGTCCCTTTTGCTGCTAAACAGACTCTTTCACCAACAGGGGTACTCATAAGAAAAAGTTTTGGCCCTTCTAGCAAAAATAGCACAAGATGCCTTATATTACAGCCCTGAAGGCTGGTCAGGAAACAGCCACATCTCTGTCTCCTTTCCAGCACAGAATATTATTTACTCTCCAAAAAGGGGAACGCTTCGCATGGGTCTCATTCCATGGAATGATAACATAAGCTCTGTGAGCTTTGCCAAGAGCACATATTTAGGATTCAGAAAGCTCAGATTTATCTGGAATTCGTAAAACATCCCTTAAAAAAAAAAATCTACCTTTCCAGTACGTCCAGTATGAGATGGTATGAGCAAGTATCACAAGCAAGCAAAACCTCTTACCTGTCACCAGAAACAGAGATCAGATGTTTGCAGTCATTACTGAATTTCATCCCAGTTACAATCTCTGTGAGAAATAAAGCACAAAAAAACACCAATCTTCCCTAAATTATTCCAATGGACAGAAAACATCATTAGCCAAATAGCCTGTCTGCACTCAGTAATTCAGACATCACAGATCAATATGCCCCAATTACCATCACCATTTAACCAAGAATCTAGGCTTGACATGGAAAGGGTACACCACCGCAAAATATACATGAAGACTGAATTATCTTTTTGCCTTTAGTGGAATAGCTCCTGCATGTAGCTAAGGGTATATCATAATGAAACTTAATATACACTGAAAAAAACACAGACTACTTTATAGGCTATTACAAAAACTGTGCAAACAAACACATGGCCTGACAGGTGGGTATATGTGTGTGTGTGCATGCAAAATGCAAAAATTGAACTTGCAATAAAATAAGCTATTAAAACTTCATCCAACTACAATCTACTCAAAAATATCAATTAGGTAAACTTTGTTGGAGAAGAATCTTCAGAAAGTTTTGACTAGTATCAGACCCTACTATATAGCCATCAGCAGAAAGAAAATGAATTTCCAGAAGTTTATAAGCCTTACCTGAGTGTCCATACATTGTTGCAACACACTCGCCAGAATAGAAATCAAAGATGGAGAGGTTCTTGTCAGAACAACTGGTTGCAATATAAAGACCAGAAGGATCTGTTTGTACCTGGTTTAGAAGACCAGAGCAATGCAAAGATCTGGTGAGAAACTACCTTCAAACTATATAAAAATAGTCCAGAATACCCAAGACAGTCTGGATAAAATGCAAGTAGCCCCCACAGGAATCCAACTGAGGACCAACCTATACAGTATCCCAGGACAAATATCCAACCTAATCAGACACTGAAGGTACTTAAATTAAATGCCTTCACGACTGTGGAGGTATTGCCATCAGTGGACAGACTTCTACCTCTCTCCTACTTTCTTTTAACCATTGGGGTCTTACCTTCTATGTTAAGACCAAAACAAAACAACAACAAACGCCCACCCCAAAACACACACACACACACACACACACACACCATAAGAAAAAAAATCAGAGCTGACAAGGTTAAGTGAAATATTAAAGGATTCAAGTCTTCAGGAGTGAAAGCAAAAATGAACCCTGCCTACAAACTCTCTTTGATAATGATGGTCACATCTCCAGCATTTGCAGCTCCTATTTTTCAGCTATTTTGTTTGCTGTTTGTTTCTTCATATGCACCTATTTGTTGCTTTATCTTGGATCAAATATAAAAACCCTTGCAAATGCCTCACCAGGTCCAAAGCAGCATTGCACAGTTGCTGTCACCAAATGTCCTGCTCTGTCCTTTATAGAATTTTAAGGAACTGAGAGGGTAAATTGTGTTTTTCAAGGGAGACGTGGTATTTAAATAATGGTAATTCTTTTGGTTTGTTATGTTTATTTTGTTGATGTTTACTTCCAGTACCACTGTTTGGGTTCTACTTAATAAACTGCACTGTGTATTACAATCTCAGAATAACATGCCAAGAAAATTTAAATTCCAAAGACAACCATAATCCCTTGGTTACATAACTGTCATCAAAATGAGCAAAGCAACCATAAAAGTACTTGGGATTCCCCACTGGAGATATACACACACACAGAAAAACAAACCAAACAAACAAGAACCACCCACAAAAAAACCCATAAATTAAAAAAAAACATATATTAAAAACAAAAAATCCAGCTCCCAGAACATTTAATTTCAATTCTGTCGGAAAAAAAAAAAAAATAATGAAGCACCTAAGCTTATCAGCAATTTAAAGAGTCGCATCATTTTTTCATTTTCTTTACTCTAGCTTACAAAAAAATGTAGAAATTATAAGCAAAGAGAAAAAACTTATTTTTCTCTGTAAAACAGAAGAGCTGACACTGAACAAAACTGTTTGTTTCCCCCTCCTTTTTCACCCAGTTATTTAGACCCATCAATAGTTTCAGCTAGAAGGGAACTACAAGTATCATCTTTTCCTGCCTGAGCAATTCAGAGTTGACCAAATTAAAGCTTGTTGTTAAATGCATTGATCAAATGCATCTTCAATGCTGTCAGGCTTGGAGTATTGATCAGCTCCCCAGAACTCCTGTTCCAGTGTTTGACCAAACTCTCAGTAAAGAAATGCTTCCTAATGTTCTCAGTGCAGCTTTGAGCCATTCTCATATATCCTATCATCAGATCCCAGGGAGAAGTGCTCAGCAACTCACCCTCTGTCTCCTCAGAAAGCTGTAGAGACCAACACAGCCACCCTTCAGCATCTTCCTCCCCAAACTAGATACACCCTAAATCCTCAGCTGCTCCTCATAAAACATTCCTTCCAGTCCCTAATTATAATACTGGCTGGCCTGTGCAGTGGTAGAAAATTGTCAGTGGAAAAAAAAATACAATGAAGAAGCTTGTTTGGCAACTTAAGAGATATTTTGATTTTGTCAACTGGCTTTCTCCCTTTATAGAAAAGAATGCAGTTCTTCCACTCAACTGTGAATCTTGAACACACCTGATTTACCAAGGTAAACACTGGATAATGGCAGAAGCAAGGCATGCTACCCTGGCCCAAGGCCTGGATGCACTCAGCAGGTAAAGAAACCTTAAACAGACTCTCTAAGCAGTATCAGGCTTGTCCAGAATTCCAAGACCCAGGCTCTTCAAGCCCAATGTTATTTAATTTTATTAACTCAAAGTTTCCCTTGTATTTACCCTCTGAAATCCACTTCACAAACACTGATCAACAGGCACTTCCACTTTAAAAATCCTAACAAAACCAGTCAAAAAAAGCCCGAATGAGCTCTCTGGAGTAGAAAGCTAAAGGATTAAATTAAATTGATTAAATCATCTCCTGACAGATATTGTTACAGTTCCACTTGTTTTTACAACATGGTCCTGTGGGTCCTGTGACTCACTTCAAAAACAGGACAGACAGAAAAATCATAGATCAGCTTCGGCATTCATTGACTCTTTTCCTGTTTTGGCCTGATGAAACCCCAATACATTACCAGTACTTAAGGGTGGAGGAAGGAGGAAGCAGCACGGTAAAGGACAGAGTATGGAGCAAGCAAAAAAAAAAAAAATTACTGTATTTGAATTTGTATTTAATTTTCTTCCCCCCTGAGCTGCATTCAGAAAAATACTGAAAAAGGAAGGGAAAGCAAACAGCTTACTTTGATAAGGGTGCCATCTTCACCTTGGGATCCCTTGTAAAGCTTCTTCTGCTTCCCACTGCTTATGTTGAAAACCCTGAGGGGATGACATAAGATAACATGGCTCATTGTGCCCAGGTACTACTCTGGGGTTGCTGTCACCAGGATCCTTTTCTCTCCATTTTCCATTCCATATAAAATACAAGAAACGGGGCCAACCACAGGAAATGGAGAAATTATCTCCATGAAGTATTATCACCAGTCTGTTAAATGGTTCAAGAAACAACCTCAAAAGTAATGCAGAGGCAGATTATCTGAATTAAATTGAGGCTTTATTCTCAAGCCAATAATCAATCAATCCTCACTGCTGTAAAAACACCTGGGCCCCTTCATACTAGAGCAAAGGGTGAAGAGAGCAAGACACTTTATGTTAGGATATAAAACCAAGTCACATCCAGTAGTGATATTTAGCTATGACCAATACTCTTAACATCTCACACAACTACAATAGGAGGAGACATATGACTATGGAGAGACTCCTCTGCTTTGAAGCAGATAGACTGGAGAAATGGATAAAAAGGGAGCAGAGAATGGACTCCACTTGTTCAGTGACAGACACATCTAGTTCAGTTTTAGGTTCCCACGGTCCCAGATATTCCACAGGACCTCACAGCTTCTCACTAAGTACTTTCAAAACCAAAATTTACCACAGTGTAGAAGTTCTTGCCCCACAGTTCAATGATGTGCCAAGTAAGGCACACTTGCTCCCCCAGCAGAAAGCCTTTGCTCTGCAGAGCAACTCAGTGACAAGCCACGAGTCCCATGGGAACTGCACATTTTCACAGCTTTTTATCAGTGAGGGGAAACGCAGAGTTCAACCTCACAGTGCCTCAGATCTGTCTGAAAACAGTGTATCAAAGAACTTAGAGGAATAATGACAGAGATGGGGCTGCCTTGCTTATGACTGAAAAAATACTATCAAGATGAGAAGGAAATTAACCTGATGTTACGATCCTGGCATCCAATAGCTGCGTATTTCCAGCTGGGGTCCACATCCATGTCATAAAGAGTGGTCTTCCTAACAATGTGATGTGTTCGGGTAAACTGGACCCCTTCTCCTGTCTAAGTATATGGGTAAAAATTGTGTCAAAATCATGTAGTTAATCCATTATTAAAAACAAGTAAATACAGACAAATCTTCTCACACAGCCTGCACAAAATAATCCTTCCCAGGGAGAGACGCTGGGAGCAGATGGAACTGGAAGCACAAGGAACTCTTCCCTCCAGCCCATACTTTTTCATGAGTCCTCACAATAGCTCTGGCAGTGAAAGAAAAGCAGATATCCTCACAGTTCTCTATTTCACATCTTGCTGTGAGAGGTCAGGCTGGGAACAGTTCACAGAACTAGTTCTCTGAATGTAATCTCTTCTATCGTGTCAGTGGGAAGCACTGAGGCTGAAATAGCAACAAGCTCATACAGAAACTCTGATACCATTCTTTGAAGTAACTCCTTTGTGGAGAGATTATAAATTAGAAGTGTACAAAGAGCTGTGATAAGGCTACCTTCTGCGCAGTGCGGAAATAGATGCTCTTGTCTGCCCCACAGCTTATCATTCGCACTTTCCCATCGTTGGCTGGAATAAAAAGGCAGGAGACAAAAGATAAACACATGCACAAGGTGGAGGAAATGTTTCAATTTATACCACTGCTTACTTATTTCAGTCCTGATTAGCTAAGACTGATTCCTCCCCAAGCAGCAAAACAGAAGCCCCTTCTCAGGGACAGTATTTATATTTCATGCTCAGAGTGCATGAGGCCTTAACACAGAGGCTTTTCAGAACAGATTAGGATGTAATTCTGTCTTCTCCCTCACCAATATGCTCATATCTCTATGTGCCACAGCACTCTGCAGCAACATGGCACATTCACACTCAGTAGAAGCTGAAAACAGGCAACAGGCACTTTCCAGAGCTTAGAGCTGGACACGTGTATTTTGCTTCCCTTTCCTACTGCAGGGTCAGGCTTTCCTTCTTCCCTTAGAACTCTTCTGCAACCAAGCTGCTCTTTCAGCAAAGCAACACCTGATATAACTCCAAGTAATGAAAATGCATCCAACGCCACATGGGCCCTTGAACTGCACCCACTTAGAGCATGCCAGAACTTGGCTCATAAACCAGCACAAAGGCCTTAGCTGCCAGGCCTTGAGCCCACTTTATTCATGTTCTGAGAGTTCAGCTGGCTGCATTCAAGGTCAGCTCACTGATATGACAGACCAGAGAAACATCAGAGGAACTATTGCTGGCCTTGAAGCCCCTCCAGAAAAAAAGAAAGAAAAAAAACCCCAACTTTAAAAAGCCCCACAGTTGCTTTGGGGAGCCCCTGCAATGAAACTTCAGTGAGTCCCTTCACTCAGGAGCAGTTTTTGAGCTGAGGTTCTCATCCTTGAACCCCACGTAAGCTACACTGCAACAGCATTGTAGCCACATCTGTGCCTGGACACGTACCCCACTGATCCAAATCCTGACCCAACCCATGGACTCACCTTCCTGATCTGAACTCCATCTTGCCTTGCTAGTATGGATTTGCCTGGCAGGCACTGAACTGTAGCTGAACCTGACCACTACAGACTAATCAAGAATAGTTTGAATCCATAGTCTTATCACTACGGATTTGTCAGGTGACCTGGACTACTGGCTGTATCTAGGCTTGATCTGTTCCTGTACCTGTCCTGTGGTACTTTCCCATGGCTAGTGGAAAGGCCACTACCTGTGCCAGCCTTCCTGCCACCCCTGGCTACTGGCTTTCCCTGACAGAGCAGCCAGCTCTTGCTGTTCCCCACTGGTGTCTGATCATCGGTAGCAGCTGAGTGCTGGGGATAAAATGCACTCCATTACCAGGAATGCAAAGCCTTACAGTGGTTTACAAATTTACTTTACCTGAAACTTTTTCTATTTGCGTGTTTTGGGATCTTTTTGGACAATGACTGCTCAGAGTTCTCCTAAATTGGTTCCCTCTGAAATTAGTTAGAGGGAGTAAATCATTACAAAAAACAGTTTTCCAAAGAAATGCTGATGACTTCAATCAGGAGAGGTTGTCTTAGGAGCAAGGAAGGAGAGGAAATGAAAGCAAAACCAGAGAAGAAGGCCAGAATCACCTTCTGTTAAGACTGCAACTGAAAAAGATGACCAAGAAAAACCCAGATGCAGCTTTAAATTGACCTAGTCCAGTATTTAAGTAAATAAAACTACAACCACAAGGGGAGGACAGCAGTGTCCAAATCCAGCTTTGGAAGGAGGACACATTCATTACCTGCAAACTTCACTGCAGTGATGGAAGAAGAATGTTCATCCAGGGTTTGCTGTAGACTATAGTCCTTCCCAGCATCCAAGACATGAATCAATCTATCCCGACTGGCTGAGGCTAAGAGCTTTAAACCTGTCAAAAAGTGAAAAAGACTGCAAAATCATGACTTTAAAAGTAATTCTTAAAACAGCTTCCCAAAGTGGTCTTAGAGACAAAACATTATACTGTAGCTAACTGCATAGATGGACACAAAGTAAAACACCTGAATTTCACATTATAATAATAAACAGAACAAGATTAAAATCTCAACAATATTCCAATAAAAAGTAAGAGAAAGAAGGCTTTTCCAAAGCCTGGCTCTACTGGCTTAACACTACAAGTCTGCTCTGAAACCCAGTACTTCAGCATTTCAATTCTATCATACCATAGTTGGATAATCTGACTTGCTCAAGATTACATTCATAGGCAAAGGGGAAGCAGCTCAATTGCATTTACCTGTGTCAGGTTTGGAGTATTCCAGACATAGGATCTCGGAGTCATGGGCTTCCACCTTCAGCATTTCCTTCAGTGACTGCAACTCATATATTCTAGGACATAGCAGGGCTCATTTCATTATGTTTAATAAAATTAGCAAGACCTGGTTATTTTCTCATATTATTTTCTCAGTCTGCAATGTGCCTAAGGAGCTTTGTGGGATTACCTGAGAGTGCCTATCCTGTCCCCGGAGGCCAGGTGCTCCCCACTGGGACTGACGCAGACAGTGCGTATCCCCACCTTCGTATCCAGCACTTGTGCATCAGCTTTGTCTGCACTTCCTGCCGAGTTGTAATCAGTGTCCAGAAGTACCTGAGTGTTGTCATCTACATAGATGATTTTCATCAAGTCCTGGGAACACAGTACACCCAGAAATATTTAGTAGTCACAAAACATTAAAACAAAGCATCCGCCTTAGAAACTGAGCTCCTGGCCAACATAAATATTTTATTGGCAACAGTGCTATAATTGGTAGGACTTTTTAGAAAGGAGCGAGCACTAAGCCCCTTCAGATCATAGGATGAAAGTTTCACAGCTGTGTCTCACAACCACCCCTTTCAAAAGATTCAAGCTAGAAATTACCAATAGCATCTCCTCCACTACTGACAAACTCTGGGATTAGTGATTACAACATATTAGAGCACACTGCAGGAATATGAAAGACTTCTAGGGATCATCTAAGTCAGCCATCTGAGTACTGGCAGAAAAAGCAAAATTTTTTTCCACCTGATTCCTGAAGTCAGGGCTGCTGTGTCCAGAAATCTTCCGACTCAAATGAGAATAGAAGCAAATGTCCATATGTAATCACTGTTCTGAATGATGAGCCTCCCTCTTATATAGACGAAGTAAATGCAAACTTTTTCATTCAATTTCCCAAACCTCTGTTTCATTTAATGCACCTTTTCCAGACCTTAAAAGTGGTTACATATCAAAGAGATGCAGAAAAAGAGAACCAGCTCTCCTGAAACATATGGCCCTTATGGAAGGGACTAAGCTTGATGAATCTTTGTGTGGTTTATGAAAGCAGCAATAGTCCCCAGAACCATTTCAGATAACCTGTCCTTCCACACAGTACTCCTTTTGTATTTCTTCAGGTTCATACATTTAACCAGATTTGTGCTTAGTTTATAGAAACCTGTGTTGACTTGGAGATCTGAAGAAATTTGGGCCTTAACTTGGGAATCTGTGTGTGAGGAAGAGCAGCCCCAAGGACAAGGAGGTGATCCAAACCTAGGATCTTACATTGCTGAGGATGTTGCGGTGCAGGGCTGTGCCATGGATGTTGGAGCTTTCAGTGTTCCACAGACGAATGGTGTTGTCAGAGGAGCAGGTGATGAAAGAACCAGGGGGGAGGCAGGGCTGATTGTTGTCCTTCACCTCTGGATACATCTAAGGGCAAGGAAAATCAACACCTGAATAATACTGCCTGGCATCTGGCACCCTAGACACCGGTAGCAAGTTTCAAAACAAAATGAGACAAAAGGGGCATCATCTCTGTTTTCTAAAGGCGAAAGCCAGACAGCTCTGATGAAAACCTAGCTGCAGAGCAGAGCTCCATGCTGACTTCAAACAAATGTTCACTGAGCTTCCCTCATCACAGAAAACCTCCTTAAGAAATATGCAACAAACCAGTATCCTTTGTTTCTAACAGTTCAAAGAGAGCACCTCAAATCCCAAACAATGACCATGTAATAACCACTTTGCACTGTTGTATGCAATTTTCACCTACTACTGTCAGTTTATAATTCAGAAGGAAAGGGTGAGATGCAATTAATAAATAATAACAGAGTTCTCAAACTCTTCCCACTTTCTTTCCACTTTCCCCTCTCCTGACCACTCTTAGACATATTTCAACATTTTAACAACTCCATTGTTTCCTATATTTCCTTTCCTTCTCTCTGTCCCTCTGAGGGAATGCCAGATAGACAGACTACAAGATGACAGACACTTGAGAGGCTATTTCCACATGATTGGGTGAATATGTTAAAAAGGACCAGAATTATGATTATATTATTTGTTTCATGTTTTTGACTTTGAAGCACTTGCTCATCACAGACCTCAAACAATTTCTTTGAGGTCAGCAATAAACTCTTGTGCATTTTCTAAAAGGATGCTCTGGATTCAGCTTTGTTCAATTCTGCTCCTTCTCCCACCTTTCACCTTTTAATAGTGAGATTGATTTTTTTTCCCAGTAGCACCACACATTCAGTCAGCCATTGCAGTCCAGCCAAATAACTGCCCCCCCCTGCCCCAGCCCAGTAGCAAACACACTGACCACGGGTGAAAATCTGAATCAATTCTTTCCCTCTACAGTAAGCATTAGCATTCAAATTTGGCAGCTCGTCTGATGACTTTCTCAGCTGCAACACACAGTCCAATACCTGTGTCTGTAGACAACATACCTCAATGTTCCACACACAGGAGGAGTGATACAAAGCAGAGTACACCTTGCCCACTTTCTTTGGATCCTTGACATCCCACACATACAGGCTGTGGTCGTTGTATACACAGGAGAGCCACTGGTTGGTGGGGTCAAAGGTCAAGGCAATCGTGTCTGGATACTTCGCATCAGCCACGCCAGAGAAAAGACGGCTGCACAAAGAGAACAGCCTGGTTAACTTGTGCTCTGCAAGACTTGGTCCAAAGTCCCTTAAAGTCTTTCTCCTTGCCATCCAACTGTAGTCTAACCATACAGGACAAGCCTGCAATAGCTCAGACACAATCTGCAACAGGCTGCCAATTTTAATCCATAACAAGAGCATGCTCCAGATGGCAAAGGTCTGGGGAATAGTCCTAACCCCCACAAGCCTCCCTTGCTCCCTTCCACCCTTCTCCACAGTACCTGGCCTCAGTCACACTTGCGATGTCAGTTCCCAGGAAGTGTGGCTTTGGCAGAGTAGTGACAAAGTGAAGGTTCAGAGGGTTAAAAATCCGCACGGTGCCGTCAGCGCAGCCACAGAAGATGTAGTCGTGATTCACAGAGATGCAGTTTGCCACAGTGGTCTGAGGAAGACACAGCACATGAAACAGCAAGTGAGAAATGTGCTCTCACGTCAAAGGTCACAGACACGTGACAGGGAGAACAGCGAATTGACAGACAAAGGAGTCATGGTCAGAAGAGCTGTAGTGAAGTCGAGCCCTGAGAGTAAGGAAAAGCCTAAAAAGTCCATTTTTCCTTTCTGAAGAACTTTCCAGCCAAGATCCACTGCAGATCCCAAGCAGTTAGAAAAAAGCCCAGTTTCTCTGACACCCACTATGATGGGAGGCCAGCAGAGCTACAGATTTGCTCGAGCTGAGTTCCCCTCTGAAAATTGCTTTTATTTCTGTGACATTCAACGACACTGGTGGCAAGCAGCACCTCACCCCGTACTAGCACACCAACACATTACCTGTCAGGAGGAGATAAGAAACAGAACAAAATGGATTTTCTTCCCCTCCCTTTGGGATCTGTACAAATGGCAGAAAATGGTACAAAATGGAGTGTGGTGAAAAGGGGATGAGTTCAAGGCAAAAAGTTTTTTCAACTTACTGTGAAGCTGTCTGTATTCTGAGCGAGAGTGAAAGGCAGATTTTACAGAGGAAAGGAAAGGAAAGAAAAGAAGAGGCATTTCACTTGAGTGAAAGCACGGACAGACTTTTTCCCTTGGTTTTAATACATTGGATCCTTGTAATTGGGCATGTTATATTCAATTGAAAGGAAAACAAGCATGATCAAATTCTTAACTATGGACCAGCCTGATTGTTTAGAATAGCCAAATCAACTAGCACCTCAGGAATCTGCATCTGAGATGTGCAAGCCAAGTAAGACACTAGTGAGTGGACAGAAACCAGAATCTTTGTAAAACTCCTACTTGCCCTGGCCAAGCCAGGAGGGACCATACAGGGGTTGCTATAAGGACATTGCTTTTCCAGTAGGACAGTCACTGTAAATCTGAGGCATGAGAATGAAAGAGCCTCAACAATCAATAAAATCCCTTTGCCAAGAAACAACACTATTTTTGACCAGCCTTCCAGAGTAAATCACATGGTTGCAGAGGCACAATTATTTTCACTGCTGGTGGTCAGCTTGTACCTCTGGGTGCCCTTATTATTTGTTGTTCCTGCTCTGCTTGAGCAGAATAGGAGGATGTAAAACTCACCCTCAGCTCCACCCACTTGTCTAGCAGCCTTTTTTCATTGAATTCACAGAGCAAGCCTGAGGATGTGATACAGAAAGTGCTGTCAGCTTTTTTGCCCCTTCCACAAGCCACGTCCGCAAAGAAGTTGTTCCTCAGTTCTCCAAGCAATCCTGAGCGACCCAGCAAGGGGACTGTGGCATTGACCTACCAATAGAAAACAGTTTGCTACAAATACAGCAAGGCACTTCAGGCAGACAGTGATTTTTCAGAGCATCAACCCCTGAGTGCTGAAGTGATTCAAAGAAAGAACTGTCAACAGCCTACAAGGAGAGGTTTTACTTGCTGTTCATGATTACAGCTGTTCATGAGCACACAGAAAAATCCCCATAGGTGGATTCTGCCTCCCAGAGAATAACAAAACAGCTAAAAGTTTAAACACTTTGGTTCATGCTTCAAAATGACACTCACAACCTTTTGAGATGGTCATACCAATGTCAAATAGGCCCCCCCACCTCTGTGCTCCAAGGAGTTAAATGACTGCAGCTCTTTTCTAGTTTATTTGTCCTTCAGTATATGTGACTACTAAAGAACAAGCATGCTGCTATGCAACTCCAGGAGTGACCTCCCTACCTCAGGATAAGACAAGCTTTTGGTGCTATCAGCCCATGAGACTTGAGAGCCAGGGGTAGAAGGCCATCCTTGCATCCCAGAAAAATAAAGAAGTTCCCACTTCCCACAGCTCACTGGGGCAAAATCCACCCTGCTCTAAGATAAAAATGTCTGTTTGCAGGCTTGCCTTGATGCATGTTCTCTCACCTTGGAGGTTTTGCTGTCATCCAGGTACCAGAACTTGATATGGCGATTTCCAGCAGTGACAAAGTAACTGCAGTCCTCCGAGAATGACACTGCTGTCACTTTACTTGAGACTTTGTTGGCTGCCACTACGATGTTTTTCTGGAAACATAATTGTTTAGATTGCTTAATTTCTTTGCTCGGAAGCAAAGGAAACTAATTTCAATTACAGGCACATATCCAGTACAAGCAATGCAGCAGGGAAAAGATGAGGCCCAAACTACTCCTCATTCACTTTTGTATACAACCTCCCCAGCATTAGCTGGGAACATTGATTTGGCAGATAGCATAATTCACAGTTACATTAAATTCCTCTTCCACATTAACTATGATCAAGAATATATCAGCAGGCACTGGTGCCTGCAGGAACTTGGCGTCTGAGCCATTACAAACATGTTGGTTTCACAATCAAAAGGAGCTCAGAGCAAACCCATTTCCCTTGCTAAACAGAAAATGCAGATGTAGGCCAGCACAAGGAAGAACTCCCCCAACACCCAGGCAGCAATGAGGGCATTGCACTCAAGATGGGGAACAGGTATTTTTCACAGAGAAAACGATACTGTTCTTCCATAAATTCTTCTTTCTCTTTAAACACCTTACACTTATTAAAAGACTCAAAATACACTAAGACCATCCTTGTACTGGAAGAGAAAAAGCAAAATCTGTTATACCTCGAAAGTGCACATCAAAATGTCAAAGTTTGGGAAAGGAGGAAGAAGACACAGGGACAGAAAACAGGAGGGACACTGCTCAAGCAGAATGGTCAGATAGCAGGAAGAACTCCCTATTCACAGTGTCATTTGCTCAGTTTTCCTCTCCCTGTCTTTCCCCAGTTAGAAGTGAGAATAAAAAAGTTTTCTGCTTTATCTGTTGGGGGTTTGCAAGTCTGCAGCACATGCTGACAGCAGTGCACCCCTTTTCATTCTTGCTGTGTTTCCTTTACCCTTCCTTTCAGGGATTCAGCTGCTCCCAGTCTTCCAGACACAAAGCCCTCAGCACACAAAGCCACTCAGTCTGAGGGCTCCGCTGGACTGTGCGCTGGCAGAACTGAAGAAGCCAGCACAAGGGGAGTCTAGCCTGCTGCACCATCACCATGGAGGATCCCTCAACCCAGAACAAAGGAAAAGCAAGTGGGACAGCAATTATCATAACTTCTTTCAAGACAGTGCACACAGGAAAGCTTAGGACCCTTATAGACCTCAACATCTGGATCATTGCTGTGGTCTTTATTTAGGGAAGTAAGGGAATCCTACAGACAATATGAATTTTCTTTTCCATCACAGTCAAATGACTAGGTCTACCAGTCAGGAACAATGGGGAAATCAAAGCAGCAGCAGAGAGGATAGAAGGGTTGTGATTAAAAGTGCAGGAAAATGCTTCAGGAGATCTTTATTCTCAGTCTTTATTGACTTTAGTCAGGTAAAGTATCTCTAGTTTTGGTGTCCAGTCTGCAAAGTAAAGGCACATCAGTCTGGAGCATAAGCTTAAAGTGTGTGCTCTTCAGCACAGAAGAGTCAGACAGTCCTTACCTCAGAATTTCTCATGTCCACAATTACACAGTGAACAGAAAAATCTGGATAAGCAAGGGAAAGCAAAACTGATTGTACTGTTACACACATGCCAACAGTGTGACCCTGTCCAAATCACTACTTTAGTTTGTATAACTAGAGAGAATCCAAAGGCTGAGCACTCAATTTTCAACACAGACATACACACTTAAGTTCTCTCACTACACACAGTTCAGCTTTATGAAAAAATAGCAACATCAAACTTCAGCTCATACAAAAGACAACAGTGAGATCTTAAATAACAGCACAGTAAATGTGATGAAGATAGTAACATACTAAATGAGTATGGACTTAGAAGCTCTAAGAGAAGAGAAGGCTCTGGGGAAACCTTATAGTGGTCCTCCAGTACCTAAAGGAAACCTACAGGAAACATGGAGAGTGTAGTGATAGGACAATGGTTTGGTAGATTTAGACCAGCTATTGGGAAGAAATTCTTTGCTATGAGGGTGGTGAGGCCTTGGAGCAGCCTGCCCAGAGAAGTTGTGGATGCCCCATTCCCAGAAATGTTGAAGGTCAGATTGAACAGGGCTGTGATGGGGTTTCCACCTGATCTAGTGACAGGTATCTCTGCCCATGGAAGGGGAATTTGAGCTAGGTAATCTTTAGGGTAATCTTCCAATCCAAATCATTCTATGATTCTATGATCCTATGAGATTAAACAGATACACTGATTATTTTTCTTAAATTACATCTCTTTTAGATGCACTTGAAGAGCAGGACCATCTATTACAATACAAAAGACTCAGCCTACTAGAAAGAAATGTTCATTTTATTATGTACAAACAACAAATGCTTAAACGTTTACTACAGGATAAGACACAGGCTTTGTTTCTACCAAGTGTTGCCTCGATCCAGTGACAGGCAGTGACTTTCATTAGCTTTCACCCATTATGAATTCCCTATGTTCCCCTTCTCACCCATCAAGGATGGGATCAGAGAATCACAAACTGACATAAAAATCAAAACAAGCCAAGAGCATCCACTACACTACAAAAGAAATCTCTGGCCGATGAGAGTTTCCTTCCTTAACCTCATAAATTAGTTTTTAATAGGCCTCTAAAAAAGCACAATGGTTTGGCAAGGTTTGAAAGTCCAGGCTTTTCTGGCTGGACAGCAAAATGTCACACACCTCCAAGCATAAGGAATATCCCTTCATGGAAATTACTTAGACCTTCCCTAAGGGACCATAGCTTTCTCTCTTGTCCAAGTTTGTCTGTGCCTATCAATGTCAAAAACCAAACAACTACAGAATTTATTTAAAAAAACCCAAAAAAACCCAAAAAAACCAAAAACAGAAAGCAAGATAGAACTGAAATAATTTACACTCAGACTGGAAGCTCTTTTTGATTTTGCAACATCGCGTGGTCCACTCAGCCTCCTAGAAAACTTACCTTCCATGACCACACGTTGACAATCATGTCATGCTGGTACCCCACCGACACAATGTACTTGGAGCTGGGGGAGAAGGCCACGCAGGCCACGCCGTATTTGTGCTCCTGGAGCTCTGCCACCTGGGTTCTCTCCGCCACGTCCCACACCCGAACCGCTGGCATGTGGCCGCTCTGCAAGGGACAAGAACAGACACAGAACAGCCGGTGTAACCCTGAAACATTCTGACAGATTCGAGCACGTCAAGGTGCAGGAGCTTGGAAAAAGATGTCTAGATGGTGCACTCACAATAAGTTTAGCAGTTTCTTTGACTGTTTAAAGCCCAGGTTGAGACCAACAACCTAAGGAGTATATGCATTTCAACAGCTGTGGAAATTAATACCTCCTCCCTGCTTTAAAGCTCTTTTTATGCTACTCACAAAATGCTAGTCCCTGTTCTAGGCAGGGACTAGAACAATAGTTCTGATGCACATCCCTGGTCTTTGTAACGGGATCTTTACAGCCTGCTTGTGAAAAGGATTATAATAGATTGTTATTCCTAGACTCAGTGAAGGAAAAGCCCTCACATCTTCTGCTCCTAACACAACATAGATTCTGAGATATCAAGCCAGTTCATGCCCTATGAAAACATGACAGAGCTGTGGTGGGAACTCACACACCATCTGAGGGAGGCCTCTGAGGGACTAGCAGCATCATTTCTGTCACAAGCACAAGGTAACACACAGATGCATTCTGCCTAAAAGAGTATGGGCAGGATAATGTTAGAGAAAAAGACATGGTGGGAACAGAGCCTCTGGTTTAATGTTTGCTCTCCAGAGAAACAGAAATGCCAATTCAGCACTTCCTGCCAGACAAATCTATTCTTTTGTTTAATTGTTTGTTATTAAGCCAAATTAAAATAAGGCGCAAAAGATGAGCTGAAACACTGGCCAAAAATGTGCTTGATGGGCAAATCTTACTCAAGTAACTGCTCATGATTTCACATTGAAGTCTGTCAAAACAGGAGCTTGTAAGATAACATATCCATGGCAACATGGCAGAATGGTATCTTTTTGATTGGTTTTAAGCTAGTAATTTGATTGTGTAGGAGAGGCAAGTCTCATAACAAGTAAAAGTCAAAGCTTTAAAAGCTTAAAATTGTTCATGTTTTAATTGCCTTGTTCAAAAGCTCTGCTAAGCAACTGCTTGTGGCCTGGAAAAATGCCATAGTCAGATTTAACTGCAGTTGGTACAGTTCTCCCTGCTGCAAACGCAGAGCTCAGGTCTCAAGGTGGCTGGCAAGATGTTACAATGAGCTGAATCAGCTGCTCTTCAAAACAGCTGCTATACTTAAACACACATATACGTATAAATATTTCCCAGTAACTTAGCATACACCCCAAGACCTTAACAAACTGAGTTTGCATTTCATCTTTTAAGAAATGGTCACCCAAAGGGAGCTCTGTGTGACCCCCATGGATACAGACCTCCATGGGGAGAAACAGAAAATAATAATTAAAAAGAGAAAAATAGTTTTCTAATGAACTTGAAATATGTAAAAGACATTTAATATGTATGGCAGCCATGGAGTAACCTCCGTGCTCTCCTCCCTGAAAAGCCAGCCATGCAGAAAACTAAGGTGTTATTAGGCAGAATTAGCATAATGCAGCTACAAGGGAGCTTGACAAAGTGAACTCAGAAAGCATTTCCCTGTGGGACAGGGGTTGAAGATACAACTAAGACACGACTGCTGACACCAGCAGGGGACACTGCTACACTAAGCAATAATTCAAATGTCAGTCACGTGGGAGGATACTGAAAAAAAGAAATTGGTTTTACAAGAGGGCAAGAGGAGACATGTTTTGCAACAAGAGGAAAAAAAAAACAACAAAAAACCAACACAAAAACTCCCCCAAAACCCCCACAACAACAAGAATAATAAAAAAACCCCTACAAAGTTCAAGTATAACTCAAACAGTTTTTTGGGGTTTTTTTATAATTTTGATTTGCCATTTACCCCAGTGAATTTTCAAACAGAAAAGTTTGTTAGTAAGAAAAGTTCCCACTTCATTTTTTACCATTTTCCTTACCCCCATGAAAAATATCAAGCACCAGAAATTTAAAAAAAAAAATAAAAATAAAAGAAGGTACCAGAATCATCACAACTGAACAATATGGAGGATAGATATAGATATAGATATAGATATAGATATATTAGAATTTTAATATAAAGGGGTTTTATGAAATTAAGATTTCTAGAGAGGAAGGTGGCATTAAAACATATCACAGCTAAAAAACTAGTGACAACATTTAATGATGGAAAATTTATGCTAACTTTTTCTGTGTCGTGATAGCCTCAATCAAAAAAAAAAAAATCCCCACTCTTGTTTCTACCCTCTGTCTGCTGATCCATACAAGATGCAGGCCCAGGTTTGGAGCCATGTGGTGACACGACAGCTGCCATCACAATGGTCACTCTAGGGACCTCTGGGGTGAACAGTCTCCACCTTGACAGCTCCAACACAGGACAGTGACTCACTTCTCCTCGCGGTGGCTGAGGCTCAGGAGGAGACCTGTGTCACATGTGCTCCCTCCTTAGAGAGGCACAGGGACTAGTGGCAAACTGCCATTAATCACACACAAGAGCAAACTGAGCCCAGCCGTACGGAGGTCAGCATTTCTGTGGATTTTTAACATCCAGCAATTCCAGCCTCGTGACACAGCCCATGTCTTGAATTTCTGATGCAGAACAGAGACACAGTGTACTCATCCTTACTCCCCCCTTTGGGCATGCTGGCAAAGAGGAAGCAATTGTTGTCCCCAGCCTGAGAAACAATGCCAAATCACAGGCACCAGCATCTTCTGTGACTATTCCTAAAACTCCACTCCACCTGCACTTTTCATTTCTCCTGCAACACTGTTTCTGGCTTCAGTTACTTCCTGAAATCCTAAAGGGACAATGCTAAACTCAGGCCAAGATTCAGGGCCATCCAAGTACTCTTCATTGATGCTAGAGAAGAACAATGCTCAGTGTCCTTTTGTTTATTTTCATTCAATCTTCAGCCCACAGGTGCCACCCCAGAAGACCCATTTCCCAAGCTGACGTATTGAAAAACTCCCAGCAGAAGCACCCCGTGCCACCTATAAGCCAGCAGATCCACAGTGAGGCAACACTGAAACTCACTTCTCTGTGTGAAAACAGCCTGTTTCTTCTAAGCCACTCTGCCCTGCTTCAAAATGCAATGGACAAGGTGTGCCCTCTCTCCCCTCACACTCACCTCTCCTGTAACCAAATATTTTCCATCTGGAGAAAAAGCAAGTGCTGTAATTGTTTTCCTAAAAAAAGAGAAAAGAACACTGAGAAACATGTCCAACATGTGACTTCATTTCAATACATCATGACTGGGGAGTAGGTTGGGACGAACTGAAAAAATGCTAAAGTCACTCATAACAGCCTGACATAATGGTTTTGCTTTGCCATGGGGATTCCCTGCTGCCCAAGTCTCAAACAGCAGCCTACAGCAGCAGAAAAGCTCCAAAAGTTGAGGTTCATGGCTGCACCTTTATTCCAGGTGCAGGACCACATCACACTGCTGGCTTCAATAATGAGGTCATCATTTTAGGTGGAGAAACAAAAAAAAGTCAGATACCATGGAGCTGTAGTAAGATCTCCTCCATGTCATGACCATTAGCAGTTCCTCTTGGGATCACAATGTTTATGAGGAGGTACTTTGCTTGCAATAGAGCCTCATGTGAGGAGGAGCTGGGGTCAAAGCAGCAGGCAGCCTGTCTGCAAGGCAACTCTAACTGAAACGATTTAGCCTGGAGCACCAGCAGCTCCTGCACTTCAGTCAAACCACCAAAGTCGTCAATTCATCTCACGGAAAGTAAGTCCAGCTTAAAGTTTTACTCACCTGGAGCTGTTTAGAATATGGTGTTGCTTATTTTTTCTAGGGTTGAACAGCACAACAACACACCTAGATGAAGGAAACAGAAAAACAAAGAGATTATATCACCACATGCATAAATATAACCAAAGAGCTATCCTTGCTGGGGAAAAAAAAATTTAAAAGCAGCAAAAGTAGCCCCAAGAAGCTGTTTTATCCCCTAATCTCAAACTGAGCTGAGGTTAACTAGAAAATACAAAGTAAAAGAACAGTCAAGAGGGAAATCCTAAATCACTCCCATGTTGAGGAATATAATTTGCTAGTACCATAAACAATTACCTTTCCACTCTCCAGGAGCCCTGAGTCTGATTGTTCAAGCTGGACAGAGAGGTTGACCATGAAAGCTTGTGCAAAGCCCTAATGGATTATGGCCCCTGCCATTAAAAAGTGACCCTGTGTACTGGGCACCAAACCAATGTGTCTGGTGTAAGAGTAAAAAGGTAGGAAAGGGGATCTTTAGGAAAAGATTTGGGGGGAGAGGAAGGGGAATTAAAGGCACTACATTTCTGTGCTTGACCTTAACAATAGACAGGACAGAAACCACTGAGTATAGCACAAGAGGTGACTAGCTGGTTGAGAAGTGAGACCGTGCCAAAAAACTATTGACCTAAGAAGTCTATCTGCATAAACAACTTGCTCAGGAGCCTCGCAGATATCTCTCAGTAAGATGAACTGCAAAAGCAAGCAATACTAAACTCCTAGTAAGCAATATAATCACCTCCACTGGGAGCAAAACACCTCTGCTGATGACTGTGGAGGGGGAAGGAAGGAGAAGAGACCCCACTCCCACAACTCTTGCCCACAGAATATTGCCTTGGTGCCTCAGCCCACCACAACCAGACTGCCAGGAGTCACAGGTACTGCAGCCTTCCCGCTCCCCATAAACACCATATACATACATTTTAAATCTTCATGTGACAGCATCTGCCTTGTTAGCAGAGCACAGTAACAACCGGTAAGAGAATGTGCTGTTATGGGAACGAAAAAATAAGAGTAACAATTGCTCTGATGACCTTGTGCCTCATTATTCACTTCACCTCTAAAATAGAAACTGTGGGTTTTGCCTGTCCCTCTACAAGAACGCACTGCTGGAGTTCAGAGTGTCCCAAGCTCCTCCTTCGCTGCAGTGTTGGCAGAGCACTGCAGGCTGTCCCTGCTCCACTGCCAGCAGCCTTTGCTGCACTGAGGATTTCACTCACATCACCATCGTGCTGGGGCAACACACGCCAGGCTACAGACATAAATCACTGGGAGAAACATGCAGGACACACAGGAGAAGTAGAGGATTTGGCCTGAAATAAAGAGTAGAGCAGCTGGCCTGAAACAGCCAAGCAGAAAGGCCAAAAGCTGAGGCATCACAGACAGAAATCCAGAGCAGAACCTCCCCTACAGACCTCACCAACACTTCAAGACAGGCAGCACACAGGACGAAGCACACCTTGGCACCGCGCTCCTAGAGCAAGAGCCGCATCCTTCCAGGCCCCCTCCACATCCCCTGCAGCAGGCAGGGCCGGGAGTGCTACAGGCACAGCTCAGGGTTGACAGGACCCTGCAATGTCTCTGGCATCTCCTCACCTAGCCCTGGAGGCTGACCTTTCCCTTGGTCTGACCAGGCTACACCACCAGAAGGAGTGTCAATTTTGAAATGGAAAAGAGGGTAGAAAAGGGGAGCGACACACCAATACCTTGAGCTGAGAGTTATTGGCTGAACCTGCCACGCTCCATTAACATTGCTAGCTCAAAGCCTGCATCCAAAGCACCAAGGATGCATGGGATATGCCCTCCCCTCCTTTAGACTACTCTGCTCTCCAGCCATGCCATTTCACACACCCCCATCCACTCATGTCTTACACTGAAGGCCAAGGCAATAAAGGCACCTAAAGTTCTGGACAGTTAAAAGACAGATATCAATGGTTGGAGATGCAACCTTGTGGAAAAACAGAGAAAGTGCAGATAAGCGGTTTGTTCAGAGCAGGATTGATCCTTTTGCACTTTTTACCCTGGGGAACCAAACTGCAGAGTTTCAAGTCGAAGCTCTGCTACATATTTCTGAGGGATTAGTGCAAAGAAGCAGGTGGTTTGCGATCCATTAACAAGTCAGAGAAGGTTAAGCCTTGCAAATCGCAAGATATGAAATAGGAAGTTAGCAGATGTGAAAACTTATCTAATCCTGAGCCTCCAGCTAACCAGAAAAGCAAAGCTATTGGGGAGATGGATAGGGTCAATGGACCAAAATCCTGCAGAGTTACAAAGATGAATTTTGCTTAAAATAAGCTTTAAGAAACCAGAAAGAATAAAGGGAAGACATGAAATCTTGGCAAAGACTTTCCTATGCAACTCTTAAATTTAAGTTTCTGTTTTATTGTAAGGAACTTAGCAAAGAAACAGGACTTCAGAGAAGTGAACACAGTTTTAAAAACAGAGGAAAGATACAAAATATAAACCACAGTCTTCAAACCATGCAAGCAAACAAACCACTTCCTAGAATAGTGTAGAGAGCCACAAAGGTCCAAGGCTTTGCCATTATTAACTTACAGGACAGAACTGTTAGCCACTTAAAACCACAAATTTTAGCCCAGTGGCACCCCAGAACAGCCTGTGTGCCAGCAGGCTTCCTCCCCTCTCTCCAGACCCTGGCCAAATCCAGAGCCTACAGGGGATGTAGGAGCCACTACCCAGCTCACACACCAAGGCAAATCAACAAACCACTCCAAGAGCCACACAGCTCCTAGTGCCAGAGCAGCCATCACAAATGTGGATATTTTGATTCTGTCCTAAGACAACTCTATGTTTGATTCACTAAGTTTGACCCATAATTAACAAGCCCTAACTAGAGGGACGGGGGGATAAATCACAGTATCCCCTTACTGGTGAGCAAACACTGATTCATACCATGAAATAGTAATTTTAACTCACAAGCTAAATAAAAGAAGACATTTTGATTTGTCAATTAATAACCAACATAACTTAGTAATTTGTTATGATCTTCTTGCCAACAAAGCCATTTAGCCAGGACTAATTAGTCTTCTAAACTTGCTTTCTTAAATTAACTGCTACCCAACAAAAGCTACCCTATTGCAATGCTGTCCCATGCTGATTTTCCACCTCTCCTCTCTGCCACACACAAGGGCAATGAAGACTTCAACCAACTCCAAGGACACCCTACTCAGCAAGATGGCAAACCATAAACCATCAATCATACAGCAGGGTACAGATCCTGTTCTGGGAGTCAGGAGCATCCAAGTTTGTAAATTAGCTCCCTCTCAAAATGCCTTGGGAAGGTTTCTAGCCCTTTCCATCCTAAAGAACTCATTTCCACAACAGGCCAAAATAATTTATTTAATCTCTTCGGAGTATTAGAAAACAGCCTCAAGTTACATCAGGAAGGTTTAGATTGGATACTAGGAAATATTTTTTCAGAGAAAAGCTTGTCAAGCACTGGAACAGGCTGCCCAAAGAAGTAGTTGAATTGCTATCCCCAGAGGTATTTAAAAGATGCAGAGATGTGGCACACAGGAGCAAGGTTTAGTGGTGACTTGGCAGTGTTAGGTCAATGGTCCATGATCGCAGATTCTTTTATAACCTAAGCAGTTCAGTGACACAGGGTGGCCTCCATTGCCTGCTCAGACACTCACAGCTCAGCTCAGTCCAACAGAACCTGCAGCAGCTTCCTAAAATAAGGTAATTCAGAGCCCATTAACACTCTGGGCATGCTCCATTGTAGCAAAGGAAATCAGTCCAGCAAAATAAACGGAATGGAGACACAATGATCAGGTCACTGACCCACCTACTCCACACTGCCTTCTAGTCCAGTAAGGCTATCAAGGAGAGACAGTCAAAGTATCTACTCCTTTCCATTTATGCTTGCTTTAATCTTACAGTAGTTAAAATAATAAAAATAACTGCCACGGAAAATTAGCTGCATCAAAGAGCATACGCCCATCTAACCATCCTCTACCTTTGTCTGCTTCTTTACAAGGCTGCATTCAGTATTTTACAGCCAGAGGGATAGGAAAGGATGCATGGTAAGAGAGCACTGATCTTTTTATTCACAACTTCCAACTGCATGTAGACAAAGCAAAGTACTTCAAACCCAAAGTTCCACAGTGGTCACATCACCTGTTCCACGTACTCCACCCCTTTCCCAAACTGAAGCTTTCAGAACAAATTCAAATGTTCAAGACACCTTTGCCTGAAAAGATATTTTTGAATGCTAGTGCAAGCATGCAAACTAAGGCTACCTCCAGAAAGACCTCACATGAGATCTAGAGAGCCTGGCACACACTGGCTGTTGAGAACATCATCACTGTTAGCACTCGTTTCAGCACAAACTCTACCTCCTCTGCAGCTGCCGACGAGGCTTGATGATCACAGCACCTTTTTAATCCACAAATATATTCTGATTTCCAAGACATTTATGGACACTATTCGCTGCTGTATGGATTACTGCTGTACAAACCATCTAGCAGCCAGCTGAGATTGAGTGTTCTGTTTCCATGCTGGTTCCTGCAGAGGCTGTTGGCGATGGCACACGCGTTGAAAGGTGTTATTTCTAGGTCTATGGTGCCACCTCACAACCATTAAGCACATCTTCCTGATGCAAGCAGCTGTTATAAACAGCTTGGCTGGGCAATCTTTCCCAAAATGCCTCTTTCTTGTGGGACGTCCAGGTAACGCAAGGGAAGGACAGAATTAGCTCTCACAGCAGCGTCCAGGGTTACCAACAACAGGAGCACTGTCCATCAGGGAGCTCTTTGGTATCAGCCAACAAGAAAGGTTCCTTACAGAACTTTCCAAACCTCCATGAAGGCACTCTCTTATATGTTCACAACTGTGCATCACATATGCAGGTGAAAAACAGGGAGAGAGCAGGGAGAGGAAAGGAGAAGGTAGACATGGAATGTCACAGTAGTTTCTGTTGGCTCCAGCAAAAGCAAAAAGACCCACAAAACAAAAAATAAGCAATTTTCCTATAAATATCATATAAGGAGTGGAAAGGAATCAAACACCAGTAGTACATTTACACAAAGTATTTGACTCACTAAGTCAGTGGCAGTGGGTCACTCCATGCAGCTCCCCCCACCTTTACTTCTGACTTTTCTCCTACTGGTTTCACTTCTTTGCTTACTAAATCCAGTAAGTTTCTGAGCATTTTACTCTTCTAATTGTCCTCCTGTTTCCCAGACCATCCCTCTATTATCAGCTGCCTTACCCCAGCCATCTCCTTCCTCAGCAAGCTGACAAAAAAAAAAAATTCTGCAAAAGTCAGTTTTCCCTTCTTCTTCCTTTACAGGTTCCACTTCCAAGGGATTTGGGAAAAATAAAAGGTTGCAGTAGCATTCCTTTCCAAGCTACCAACCAACTCAGCATTGTCCTGTCTCATGGGACACATGACTGTAGGCAAAGTTCAGGTGTCAAGTCCTCCTCTCCTAAATGCATGGAGACTATGCTATAAAGAGGATGCCATACAGAGGAAAGAAAACTCCATTAAGACATCAAAATAAGCATTACTTTTCTTTTTTTCCCCCCACAATATATTTCTTTCATGCCACTGCAAGATTAAATGAAAAGAGCAACCAGTCCCATCCCTTCAAAACTGGTCCATTTCTCAATTTCTGGCTCATACTTTGCTCCCTTCCCCCCAGCCAAAGCTATTCAAATGAGAGTGCAATAGCTTCTTATACACTAAATGCATGGGAAAAAAAGGACTTTGATAAGAATAAAATCTTTTTTACACTGCATTGGTTGCCATGGGAAGCTTGATCAGAGCAAAGCAGTGTCTACAGAAACTGGTGTTAATTTTCTATGTGGCAATTCTTCCTGCCAAAAAGCTTCTTTAATTCACAGCCAGTACTGGGAGTGGGTTAACAGTGATGAGAGGATGTGCACACTGACTATGTAACTGAATAGGTATTTTCATGCAAACTGTATTAATTACATGCACACTGAGAAAAAAGATCTATCTGTTGAGAGGTTAAGAGCTGAGTGTCACTGCCTGAGCAGAAAAGCCTCCAGAGATCCCTGTACCAATCTGTGACAGAGAGAACTAAAAAGGTGGGAGCCTGAGAGGTGCAGCTAAATTCATGCTTCAGAAACCAACACAGGCTAATGAAAAGCCATGAATACTGAACAAGAAACCCACTGTGAGAAAGAAAGTCAGCGATACATTCAGTGTCACTAAACTAATCGTATAGAAATTTCTGATTGCCAACCAGGGATACACTTTCTCTATTTAAAAGGCTGCATAGCACCCCAAATCTGCAGGAGTGGGAGCTCAAACACATCACATAATAGGTTCTGCTTCAAAACCACAGGAAGAACTGTGACTAACTAAAGTCCAATTTTTTGCCTCCAGTCCTAGAGAAGAACAGGGCATATTTTAAGATATTTGTCCAGACTCTTTTCTCAGCCTCCAGAAATTTGGCTTTCAGAGATATCTTAAAACAATGTACACCCACACCTAGAGGAGAGAGAGCAGCAGAAGAAATTGCAGCAGAGCAGAACTGACAAGGATTTATAGGGATAATCCCCAAACAGACAAGGGCAGCCTCTGCTCTCACCACCATTTCAGCTTACTGAATTCACCTTGTCCGTTACGCTAACTGAGCCTCAAAGCTGAGGGCCCTGCAAAATCCCCTATGTGATCTGATGACACCCAGAAAAAACAGACAGCTTTCTCTCCCTGTCACCTGGCAGGGATGCTACCATCCTCATGATCTTCTGCTGCCAATGTGGTTTGTGCCTGTCTACCTGAGCAGGCCCTGCTGCAGATGAGGGGACAGGGCTGAGTCCCCAGAAAGTTTCTCCTCAGTTCCTGCCCTGCACAGGGAGGGACAACACAAAGTCCTGCCATGCACAGCCAACAGCTTCCACTGGCTGCTCTCAGTAGCCCCTTTACACCTGCCAGACTACATCTTTAAAACAATCAGCTGTATCTCTAACCTCGAGATGCAGATGGCAGGGAACATATGCACAGATCTGAAACGGCACCCAAAATGCTTTAAACATACTTTTAAAAAACTCAACACAATAAATGGATAAAAAGATCCAGTAACAAGCTTCGATCAACCCAGGCTTCTCTTCTTGAATACACAAGGCACCACTGAAGTTTAATTTTTTCCAGGACCACAGATGAGAAACTGCAGAAGTTTTCTTTCCTGCCTTCTCCTAGAGTGAAGGTTCTGCCTGTCCACATAGGCTGGCTACAGTGATTTCTAGCAGGTCCTGCTGATCTCACTGCAACATATCCTCTCACCCCTGCAACTACTGCATGTGGAAAATCCTTAACCTACCATTGGAGGTGTACATGCCATTTCAAGGTCTATTTTTAAGGAGGCAGAGCAGAAGAAGAGGAGGAGGATTTTAAAAATTGGCAACCCTTCTGACACTGGGCAAATATAAAGCCAGGTGATGACTCAGGCAAACACTTTACACGAAATGGATGCAGGGAGGAAAGACAGCCTGGGTCCCATCTCCCACTGGATAAGTTGTACACAACTCCAGAGGAGCCACACTGGAGCCAGAGACACGGCAGTAGTGCCCTCAGGAGGGCGATGGCTTTTTACAGAGCTGCACAATAAGGAGGCACCTTTTCTAGGAGGCAAAGAGCTAAGCCAGACATAGATTGTGAAAGACTTGGGCAAGAAGTGCATGTAAGGAAAGCAGAAGGGAAAAAAGGCCTCAGAGGAAAACCATGAAATTTAAACCAGCTTACTAACTGAGAATCATTACAGTTGCAAGGAAGAAGAAAATGTTTCCAGTTAATTGTTATGGCTCACCTCTACCTAGTCACCAGTGATTCAGCAGGAACTTCGCCTTCAAAACAACCCCATTGCCTTTGACATGTCAAAGGCAGGAGAGGGAAAAAAGTCCTCATGAATGAGAAACCGGGAATAAAACCCTGTCCTAGCAGAACCAGGGACAGACCATCTCTACTGCATTGCAGAATATTCCACCAATGGAATATCCAAATGTCCTCCAGCCTGCAACAAAGGTAGGTAGAAAAACGAAGCCATGCAAAACAGCGACCGTACTTACACAGACAGAAATGTCTGTCAGTCTGCACATCTGACAAGCTTCAAAAGAGACAGAGCACTGATGACAAATGCCTGTACAGACACACAAACACACACATATATATGTAGGTATATACACAGATGCATACATATGGCTCATGGCTGACTATAACATTTACATGCACATAGAGAGTGCACATTTCTCCTTCCCTCTCTCCAAAACCACTCACTTCCCCTAGGGGCAAGGAAACAATGCCAGCAAGACACCTACATGAAATATCAAATCAATTGGCCTAGGAGTTGCAGAGCTGCACTTTATTTCAACACTCTTAGCAAACACCCACAGAATACTGCAGATGAGCAGCAGCCCCAGGGGTTAGAGCAATGGGCAACTGATAATAGGCAGACTAGAGGAGCAAAAGGATCACTGAGATATGACCAGAAAATGTGCTGATCAGACAGACAAGAAAGACTGAGAAGCACTAGGAAATGGAGCCTTGAGCAGCACTTGGCTGGCTCCAGGTATGACCAAGAGAGATGAAACAGCCAGAACACGGCTCAAAACTTGAAGAGCTTCGCATGCAAGACAGAGAATGCAACTTTTTTCCAGGATGAACACGACTGAATCACAGCACACTACGTTAATTCTTGGGAAAGGACCTGTTTTCAGTTGCTGAGATGTCCCAAAGTTACAGCTGTCTCAGGCACATCAACAAGGAGTAAAGAACAACTAACTATCTGTCCTGACAGACCAGCCAAGACACCTGCTTTGGGGATCTATTGCTCCCCAGTTGTGCTCCACCCCTCCACAGGCTCTCAAGATCCAGTTCCTCTTCAATCAGTATCTGGCTGACAGCCCCAGATTTGCCATTTTCAGCAACAGGCACAAGCTTTTTACTGAGTCTCAAAGGCCTTCTTCGGCTTCCTGGGCTTACGTGCTCTGAACTTTTCTTGACCTGCTTTGCAGCTCTGTTTTACTTGGTTGAGCTGTGACAGCAATTTCTCTAACTGACCAGGTGTCTATAGATGATTTGTTTTACTTCTGTTTATCTTTTGTGGAGTACAACCATAGTTTTATATAAACAACGTTAACCAACAGCTATTTTATGTAGACTGAGATATTTACAACTAATGACTGCATAGTGGAGAAAAATGCAGGCATGCAATGGGAGCAGAGGCCTTGAGAAGCGGAGAAACGGGACACAGTGCAGAGGAGTACAGGACTGGGATGATAAGAGAGGAGGTACATGCTTGCCACTGGAGACCAAACTGCTGCAAACAATTCACCCACTGTCTGTTAAAAAAAAAATACAGACCTAGAGCTGCAAAAAACAGATTTTAGGGGTAGCAAATAAAACAAAGAAAAATTATCCAACATGCATTAAAGACACCATATATAACTAATTCCAGCAGCATTGTGGAGTTGTACAAGTGCAAGACGTGCAAGTGTATCAGCAAACATAAAAAATAACCCAGATGAACCCTGGAGTAAGGAAGAGTCCAGCAAAACACACATCATACTCTTCCCAGAGAAGGGCTACAAAGCTGAACATTTACCCTCAACAACTGACTTTAAAATCCAGAAGAGCAGCATAAGGGTGAGCATAACACCAGAAAAACCAAACAGAAACAAAAACATGTATTACAGTTTTAACTGCATTATCACAATTATTGAGACATTTTTTAGATAGAAATACCCTAATGCATTATTAGACTTTTCTTTTTCTGTCATAATTAGTGGTAAAGTAAAATGATTCTTGAATTAGAGTGTTAGGAATTCAGTTATACCAACAACAAATTCCTGCTTTATTTATGCACATACACAGTCCATATATAAGGGCTGCTTCCTCTTTGCACGTGAACAACAAAGCCCAAGGGAAACACCTCAGAGAAAAGACACACATACAGGGGAAGAGAAAGCAATGAAAGACAAGTTCAAGAAAAAAAATAGTAAAAAGTTTTAAAAACAGGCTAAGAGCAGTTTAGAGGGAAAGGTAAGAAAAAGATAAAGAGAAGCAAAGTGTATAATAAAATTACTGCAGAATAATCAAATCTGCCCTCAAGTGCTGAAAAAATTCAGCTTTCCAGCCCAATAGTATAACAAAAGATGGGAGCTCTCTGAAGGTACCCTCCTGGGATCAAGAAGCTCCTTGCAGAGATTTGCAGGCCCAGCTGGGATTACAGAGAGAAATCTGGCTCTGCACATCAGGTTTGCACCAAATTCTCTGCAAGAGCAAATTCTGACACCATGCCATGAAGCCTCAAAAGCTGAATATGTGTCTTCCTTTAAAATCAAGTCCCAAAGGAAAAATACATCCTGCTTTCAAGCAATTGGCCAACACCCGTTTCCAGCAGCACACACAGCCAGTGTTCCCTCATTGTTCCTGAGCAGCTCAAGAGCAGGGAGAAAGATCCATACATCAAACTACTAATCTGGGGCAGACACACGTGACAGCTCATGGCTGATGCCTCAGGGCTTTAACTGTTTTAGCATGAGGACAAAGTGCAATCACTACTAAAATGGCATCATTCAAAGGAGCAAAATTAAAAAGCAATGAAATTTAACCCTGTTTGCCAGCCCCCTTGCCACCACAGTCCCCCTGGATGGTCACAGGTAGGGCAAGGTAGTGGACAAACCACTCCAGGGTCCATTGACTCATTACTGATCTCTCCTGCATTCCAGAGCAGGCGACAAAAGCCCCCACTGAGGCAAAGAAACTGGAGCAGCTTTTCCCCTTGAATGCTTCAGTAGGCATAATCCAGGCCATATCTCTGCAAGAGTGTCAAGAAGAAAAAAAAAATCCAAAACCAAGAAAAAAAACCCCAACCAACCAAAAACCCACCACAACAAACAAAAAAAGCCCCACACCAAACACATACACAGAGAAAAAAAAAATAAAAATCTTTCTTGGAAAGTGCGAAGTTAAAGAATTACTTGCTCTCAAATAGCCAGTTGTTTTCTGCTCCTCTAGGCATGGGCAAAGCTCACAGTTGCCTTGGGCAGCTGGCTGCCAGATCCACAAAAAGGCACTAAAGCCTCCTGCCAGCCTTGCCTACTCAGCACCCTACAAGGTCAGGCTGGCAGATGCTGAAAGAAGGGGCAGGGGGGGTCTGCTTCTCCCCACAGCTGTCCACACCACAGAGCACAGGAAGCCTGCTGCAGCTCCCAGGCCCAAACATCCACAGCTCATGCCAGCTCCCCCTCCCAGCCTTGCCACTTGTCACAGAAGGAACAGCTCAGACATCGCCAGATTGGCAAAGTTCAATTCTGCGCACGTTATCTTTTTAGAAGTCTTATGACAGCTCTGCTTTTAACAAAAGATGAACGTTTACTTCTGCTTTATCTCTATCTCAGCATAATAGATAGCATTTTAAATGCACTGAATTTTTTCCTTCAGAGTAGTTAATGAGCATCGGTTGTTGGGAGAGCTGAAAAGACAACTTTCCTGGAAGGAGAAGCAATCATGACAAAACTCAGTTTTGCTTTCTTGTATCTCTATATCTCCTCTCACAGAGAAATATTGTCAGGTTAGGGTCCAAGACTAAGAGTACTTCCTAAAAAGTATTAGGTCAGCATTGCAAAAGCATTACAACTGACTCCAAAGACAAGAAATTGGCTGCTATCAGCTCTGTCAGTCCTTGGCTGCCAGCTGAGAGAAGCAGGTTCAGGTGCACAGCAGGCCAGTGGGTGCATGCATTGCAGGCCACATCTTCCAGTGCAGCAGCGAGGGGGCCAAGTCCTACATCTGGTTCCTAAGCACTATTCAGGGCATGCTTACAATAAACAAACTACACCATTTCTTGGCACTTCTTAGCTATCCTAACACCATGCTCTTTCACCTTTAACTCCTTGCCTTCTGACACTGAGTGAAACCCAAGACCATCTACAGTGCCAGATCTTCCAGAAAGAGGAAAATGAGTGACTCCCTGTTGTTCACACCTGGTGATGGGATATGCCTTTTGGCTTGTATGTACTCCTTTTAAGTTAAACTCTGTGATTTGTGTCAAGGTTGCCTGGAGACACAGTGCCTGTTTTGAGATTCTTAGAAAGGGTGGAGCTCAGCTGAGTCGGCTGGTATCTCATTTTCATCCCAGACTTTGCTATTTAGTCCCGTCCCCCCCCCTCGCTCTTATGCAAGCTCAGGACTTGGCTCGCAGGCCAAGTGTTGCTGCACCAAGGCACTGGTTGCTAGGAGGTGTAACTGGAGAGATCCAGAGCAGGTAGAGCAGAGAGCAGGCTGCTACCTGCAGGTACACAGGCTTTTGAGCACTCGTGCTCTCACCGTCCCCCTCCTTTCTCAGCTAGTGGGCAAACCCCAGCAGGTTGCAGAGCTTCAAGCTGAGAAAAGGCCTACATGTTCCAAAATAGCTGAGATACTGAGAGCTTTGCAACACTCCCCTTCCCTATTTCACTAGCATGCAGTAGCTTTCCAAACCTGTCAGAGATTCCCATTTGCAGAGCTCTACCTGAATGTTTAACTCTTGTTATTAATAAAGCTTATCATGCTTATTCTCTTGCTTCCATTTCTTTGCACATAAACTGCAAGTTTATGACCCTCACCACGGGACTTCTTCCCCGGCCTCTTCCTCCTCCCCCTCCTTTTTTTTTAAATTTAAATAGCAACTTCCCTTTAGTTCACATGCTGGTTAATGAGATCAAAGCACAAAGTAACAAACCAGCCATCCACATGGGATTATTACCAGCTTGCTCCCCAATTTAAAAATCCAATTGACACACAAGGATTGAGGACAGTCAGAGTTTCTCTTCAGGTGGGTTTAAATCAGATAGGACCAATATAATCATTAAAACAGCTACTGCTGTAGCTATTGTGACAGGCAAGATGGCACTTTCCTTTTGAGGGAACTGGAATATTTGCTCTGGAACTAGGATGGCAGCAGTAAGAAGCATGCACTCCGTAGTTTTCCTTACTATGGTTTGTCAGGCAACCCAAACAGCAGCAAACTTGCAGGACTCCTCCAAAAATCCCTACCTTTTCCTGCTCACAGCCTTGGGAATCCAGCACAGGGAAATTTCAAGGACAGTTAAGTGCTTTTGCTGCGACAAGAATTTTCATTGCAGCCTTGCAAAGATAAAAAAAGCATTTCTATTCCCCTGCTCTCACTTTCTTCATCACTAACATTTTTGGTAACAGCAGGAATCCATACTAACATTAATTTTCTTGAGGACTCAGCTAATACTTTTGGGCCCCCAAGAAACATTGCACAAGCAATGGAGGCAAGCAAGGACCCTTCTTTGGCCCTTCTTACACTAAAACCATCCCAAACTCCACCATCAATTAAGCTCAAAAGTTACTTATAGTTAATACAATTGTGTGTCATGCTGTGGTACCAAAGGGTCAGAGTCCAAAAACAATTAGTTATCAAAGAATTTGTATGTAACAATGTTCTGATACTCAAATAATTAATTTTTTTTTTAAAGGGGGGGGGTGGAATGTAAAATACACTACTGGAGAGATGCTTACATGAACTCCATCCCACTTCCTTCTACAAACCATTCTGAGAGTATTTCTTTCCACTACTGCCCCATTTTGCTCTCCTCTCTCTAAGAGCCAGGCTTGCTCAGCACTCAGAACAGGTGAAAACAAGGACACAGAAGGAGCGGAGCCAGCAGCACCTGGTGTTTTTTGCCATAATCACATCCTTAGCTTTCTGTGTGTACATGTACCACAGAATCAGCTGAGCTCGTGTCCCATTTGTGGAACCGTCTGTGGGACTTGGAGCGGGAGCATCACACTGCAGAGGCTCTGAAGGCAGCACAATGTGTCTTTGTGGGCTTTACCACCTTGAGGGAAGGTTAGTGTATGGTCTTGAGAGGAGAGTGTCCAAACTAGCACAGGATTGGTGTACAACACAGCATCTTTCACATTATCCTTTTCTTTTTTTTTTTTAAATATAGTCATTATTTAATACCCAACTCCTATTATCTATAAGGGAGAAAATAGAAAACTGTTACTTTTATATTTAGAAAAAGGTGCAACTGAGAGAAACAAAGTGATTTTCTCTACCATCAAGTCCCATAAGAGACTAAAAAGATAAAGAAAAGAAGTCTGTTCCCGGTGCTCTACAATACACCGGCTCTTCCCTGTTGCTGGCTTTTTTCAGAAAAGTCTTCCTGTCCTTTGGACAAACCCTCAGTATAATTCCAAATATAGAGCAATATAAAGAACACAGAACAACACACTTCTGGTGAGACCCCCACCTGACGTACTGCATCCAGATGTGGGATCCTCAGGGAAGGAAAGACATGGACCTCTTAGAGCAGGTCCAGAGAAGAACCACAAAAATTGCCAGAGGACTGAAACATCTCTCACATGACGACAAGCTGAGAGCTGAGCCTGGAGAGGAAAGGGCTCCAGGAGACTTTACTGTGGCTTTTCCATACTTAAAAGCAACTTACAAGAAAGATTGGGACAAACTTTTTAGTAGGGCCTGTTGTAATAGGAAATGGGAGGAACAGCTTTAAGATAAAAGAGAAGAGATTCAAACTAGAATTTTTTTACAAAAAAAAGCAACGTTGTGAAGCACTGGAACAGGTTGTCCAGAGAGGTGATAGATGAGCAAACTGGTTTAGTTGAAGATGTCCAGGTTCACTGCAGGGTGGGTTGGACTAGATAGCCTCTAAAGGTACCTTTCCAACCCAAATTCTAGGATTCTATGACTTTCCTGGACCCAACCCTACAAATTTCAAGTGAGAGTCAGAAAGCAGAACAGAGTTAACCAGCTCACCTCTGAACTGAATTCAGTTTTCTACTCAACTCAAAGCTGGGTTCCCACATCCTAAGGAGATCTTTAGGCTACTCTTTCTGGTGAAAAGCATCTGCCTCCTCTCATATATTCCCTTTCTCTACAGATTTCCTGTGAACAAATTTGTGAAACACATTCCAAAATGTTTCATTTCAGTTGGACCATTCCCTTGAAAAATTCTCCATGCAATCTAGATATCAAAAACCATCTAGCAGTCTAAACAAGCTGTGCCTCTTGGGGGTTTGGTTGGGGTTGGTTGAGGTTTTCTGGACTGTTTTATTTCTATGAACCATAGCAAACTTTTACCAAGGGCCACCAGACCTCAGCTTTGATACATCCTGAGTGCAGAGTGCGTACTGCTGGTGACAGGTCCTGACACTGGAAGGGCTGCAAGAGGAGAGATTGTGCTCCTTCTGGGACAGGAGCTACTGCAGCTAGATGGGGATGCAGCAATGTGCTCCCACACTGAGCTCAGCTGCAAAGTCCAGCCTTTTCCAGGTGCCTGGCAGAAAGGAGAAATTACAAAAGCATGGATGAGCACAGGCTGATCCCAGATAGGGTGAGGTAAAAAAAGAAATTTTTGGGAGAAAGGGCTCACATCACATGGCTTCTCTTGAAAGACAGGGAATAAACAGATGCATTGGTACCTGGAGGCTGGAAGGAGGATGCCATATCAGAGCTATTGCTGGTGCCAGACCCTCAAATAGTAACTGTAGGATAAAGCATCATGTTACATCTCTATCTGTCCCAAGCTGTAGCTGCTGGCAGCAGAACAGTGACCCAATCCCCCCCCCTCCCCCTTGTAACCTGAAGGCTGGATTAGCATATGGCACTCAGGACAAGTACCCAGAAGCTCTGGGTACAGCACAAGAGCAGCTTGGCTCACAGGGGCCTGGCAACACCAATCACCGCTGCCCTGACTCATCTTGCAATACCATGAGTGACACAACATAGAAGTCACATGAGGTATGGAGCCAAGCATTCCACAAGCTTCCCACTGACCACCACAAGAGCTACTCCAGAGCAGGCGAAGATGGCATTAACCAAGTCCCCATCAGCAGCTGAGCTCTCAGGCTCAGGGGCTCAGCTCCCAACATATGCCCTGCAGCTGTCTGACAGCACCCCAGTGTTGCAGTCTTCAATGTATGCTGCAGCACTTTTTTGGCTGACTAGACAAAGTCTCCCTCTGGTTCAGTAAGAAACTTTTCTGTCCAGCTATTTTGAGGTTTTGTCCTATTTTTCTCCCTTTTCTGCTGGGCAACAGGTTTGCTGGAGGTCAGAATTGACACAGCTACCTCATTATTTAAAATTCTACCAAATGTTATGTCCTCCACTGGTTGTCAAAGGTAAAGAATTTTAATTAATTAGACAAGAGATCAAAAGCAGCCACACACACACACACAGGGGGACTGGCTGGAAGTCAATTTAAAAGGCTTGACTCCAATTCTGGTAAAGACAAACCAGGGAAGTTGGCCTACAGCTCCAGGTGATTGCTAGTACAACTTCATTATTCATCTCCTCTCCTGCCAAACCAAGGCAAGGTTACAGCCAAACTGATCAATAGACAACTGCCCAGCAAACAATTCTGCTTTTTAGGAGCAGTTTTATTAGAGAGATGGATTCAAAGTGGAAGAGTCTCTATTACTCACAAAAAGGGAGGCCAAGAAAAAAACAATGTAGAAATTCCTGTCTAGCTGTTATGGACATGTGGAAACAGCTCACACAAGAAAGAGTGCCCCTATTCCATCGGGCAGGACCTTTTCTCTCAGAAGTGTAATGATGGAGATTCAGAACTGGATCCAGCTGGTACCTAGATTTGAAGAGGACAATTTCTCCAGACTGCATGACTGTTACCTGTGAATGTCAACAGCAAGAGAGCAGAGGAGAGGCCATAGCTCCCTTAAACCCACCTCTGCAAATTAAAATAGCAATTACAATTATTTGGCCTAAGAATAAAGCACTGTTGCAAAAGATATCTCCATTACTTTGTCCCAGACTTCCCTCTCCTGCCAGAAACTAAGACTGCCTTCTTCAGCCCAACCTTCTTCTCTACAGCTATTTCTTCAGCTACACCCTCTCCTCCTCCTAATCTACATTAATAAAGGCAAGTAGTGAAAGGAAGTATTTTATACCTCAGGTCTTCATGCCTCAGTGCATGAAGATACATTTCTTTCTGTCCAGTGGTATTTAAGACAGGGAGATTTGAGACAAAATTATCCCTACTTCTTTCTGAGAAATCTGCTGCTGGAGGGAAGGAAAGGGAAGGAAGGGCTTGGCTACTTTATCATCTTTTTTGGACGCTGGTTTTTCTTTTTGAAATCCAGTGTTGTTCACTTTTGACATGGAAAGTTTTGCCTGGTCCAGTTGTAAGGGCCTGACTCAAACCATTCTGCAGTACAGATTCTAATTTTATTTAACGATCTCACTTGAGGAATTTTCTTATCTTCATCTCTGAGCCCATCACCACAATGGTGCCAGCTGGAAAATCTCCCCAGATGGCACATTAAGCACAGTAGCCTCACAGAAGAAATGTATTAACAACACTCCAGATTCCTGGGAGATGATGAGGGGACAGAGGTCTAACTCTTGAAAGGCAACTGTCCTGTTTCCAAGAGAACAAAGCAAGCTGCCTCTGATGTAACCAAAGATGCTGAAATTTGCTTTGAAGCATAGACAAGAACTTTTCTTCATTTTATGGTAGCTTTCTACATATTTACACCACCACATGGTTCTCCTTTACCAAAGAACATAAAAAGAAAGCACAGAACTTCTCCTTCAGAGTTTTGGGAAAGTAAACTTGAAGGAGGCAGCACCAGCAGAAGTGGATTTATCTACTGGCAACCAGCAGCTCAAGTATTTCAAAATCCCTGTAGCAATTCAGGCTTCATTTGGGATACAGCCCAACAGTATTAGTTTTTATGCTAAGCAAAAATTAGTGGAGAACTGTATTTGCACAGAGCTGTAGAGCTTTGCTCAAACTGCACATGTACCATGTACTGGCTCTATAAGGAACTGGATTCCTTCTGTGCACCTAGAGTTTTCTAAAGGCAACTATTGTTGTGACACTCTAGCAATGAGATCAATTAGTTAATAAAAACAGGCACTGAAATAAGGCAGGAATATTTTTTATCTTACAAATTAGGATTTCACTGTCCATGTCACCACTAATTCTAACCTGGACAAAATGATCACAAGTCTTGGAAAGATCCTAGTCCAGAACAGCATTTTGCCTTGTTCACCATCAGTCACCTGTTAGATTTGCCTCTCACAATTTGTTACTGTACCCAACTGACCAAAACCTTCCACTTCAAGGAAGAAAGAAGGAGTGAGGCAACATCATACCTGGTCAAGTTATGCGATGTTTATCCCAAATGTTATTCTTCCATTGTGGGCTTTATACAGCTTAAGGTAAAGAGAATTTTTTCTAAGCTAATAATTTATTACTTTTTGCAGAAATCTATCTATATAATGATGGAAACTTATGACTAAAATTTTCCAAGAGACTCCACATATGGATGGGCTAGAAACTACTCAGCTCACAGCCTATCTACTTGAACTGGAAAGAGGCATTTGAGTGCAAACCAACAATCACTTCTGGAAAAGAAAAACCTTAATTCTTTCAGTTTCCAGAGGGATTTACCACTCAGCTATGTGAGACAACTACACATGTGTTGAGCAGGCTCCTAGATGGATTAAAACCAACTCGCTCATTTCCTGTTCATGCCCTTCCTCCCTTTGCTGTGATAGAGACCATCATCACTGCCTGTATGGGCAGAACCTGACAGCCAGGAGGGCTATGACTCAGAAGGACTGACACAGTTGAGTGGCTGCTCCTCCATACTGCAAATCAGCTGAGGATGAGGGGTGCAAGGGAGGAAGACACAGTGAGAAGAGATGAGACTGTGGCTGGATGTTGCTGCAGTGCAGGTTAGCACATGAGAGGCTGCTGCACTGACATGCAGCATGCACTGCACAACGGCAGTAAAATAAAATTTTACCCAGGGAACTGTGCAGTTTTCTGATTTGAACACTTATACAATTATTTACTTTGGAATATTACTGGTCCTATCTCAAAACAAACAACCCAAGATGATAAAGCTGAAGAAGGAACAAGTCTAACTCTTCAACCAAATCGTGCAGAAAAAAGTTGCAGGAAAAAAAGACTCAGTATCTTCATTCAAACTTCGATCATCCATCTGTTATTGTCTCTCCCTTCCTATTTACAAATAAGAATGATTCATTCTGAAATGGGACAGAATACAGGAGCATCCAAATCCTGTGCTCTGCAAATGTACTGTGCACACACACAGAGCTAGCCAGGGGCCTGTGTCTATACTGTCTACAGTAATTTCTGAGAAAAAGCCATAGAAACTCATTTTACTATGTCTCAGAGAGAATTCTCTATATTAAACCCATATCTGCCTTTAGCAGGAGCTGCAGTAAAGAACTATGCAAGAGCTGAAAGGGGGAAAGAATAAAATAATATGCAGGTTGAGATGGATCAACTCAGCACATGTGCTATGTATCAAAACCAGTCTACACAGCAAGGAACAGTAATGTAAAAAATCCCTGAAATCTATCAGAGTGGGTCCAAATTGATGAGCAGAGCTAGAGGGATGCTTAAGCTGACCAGAGCATAAACAGTTTAAAAGGCACTGCACACTAAAGGCAGAAAGTGCTATGCTCCTGCTCCTCAGAAGAAAAAGCACAGGATTCTTCCTCAAGCAGGCAAGTGCCTCACCTGAAGATCAGGATCCCAACCAGCTATCAGGATCAGCTGAGAGCCAAGAAAAGAAGAACAATAAGAAGCAAAATCAGTCACACCAACCTACAAGGCTTAAAAAACAACAAAACACCAAAATGAAAATCAGATAAGCAGACTAAAGCTATCTTAGCAGCTGGTCTAGAATTTAAATTATAGACATTTCACACACCCTTTTTTTTCCTTTTTTAATGTTAGTCATCCTCAGAGGATTCTCTTAGTTTTGTTTCTCTTCTTGTTTCTAGGAAACAAAGCCTCAACTAGCTACTACTTTAAAAAAACCAAAAAAAACAAAACCACCACTCAAAAGAGAATAAAGGGAGAAGAGCAGGGAGGAAAATGTAAAGCAGAGGAATTGAAACAAAAAGGTCAGAGCAGCATTGGTGCTACCACCAAAGGTAAAAAATCTGGTAGATTTCTGTACCCCCCTCACTCCCCTCATAAGTCATTCATGTTACTCGCTGCAAAACCCAAACAGAGATCCAATTAAGTAACTTGGGGGTTGTTTCACTTGACAATATAAAAACAGGTGAATGCAGGCAGCAGATGCAAGACCTTTACAGAGGATACAATTTTCTCTCTTATCTTGTCATATCTCCCAAGACACCAGCTTTACATCAAAGAGGTAGCCTGGAATATCTGCAGCACTCACTGCCTTTAGCCCTTTACCCTATAACACAAGCATCCCACAAAAAACATACCAGGATCAGCACAGCCGCTGTCTCACAGTGCCAGAGAGGGAACCTCGTTAGGGTCAAAGCAGAGAAAAGATAATATGTGCAAATGCCATTGGGAAGAAAAGGAAATAACAATGTAGCACTCAGCTCTTTGGCACCACAGTGGAGCTGGAATGAGCTTTGTTGCATTGGGAATTGCTTCTTTCATCAGTTTAAGAAATTTCCCAGGAGATTCAGAAACTCCAGGAAAGAGAAATCTCAGAAAAACAATCACACTAAAAAAAAAAAAAAAAAAAAAAAGTCCA
>VWZN01020004.1:191342-201555 GCA_013396955.1 Regulus satrapa | reverse complement strand
ATGCACAGTCCTCATTCACATTGCTTGTATACTTGATGCAGATGAAGTCGCAATGTCTGGGGCAACTGTTTTGATCTCAACCAAATCAATCTAGGTATGTTGAAAGTGCTCTTAGGAAAATACTGTGTTGTTATGTAAATTCAGCTTTTAGGGGTAGGACTGGAGGAGCAAAGCAACTGCACGTCAGCACTGCAAAACCTCTGTACATGAGCAGTGGGATGGGGACATCAGTGGAGCACAGCTGAGGATGACCAAGTTGGCATGGACAGGTCATGAAACAACTGTACATGAGCCACATCCAGTCTGCTACATCAGACTCAAGTAAGTAGCTTGGTGTCCAGTAAATGCACAGTTCTGCCTGAGCAACAGAACCCAGATGGTCACAATCCCTGCCACAGGGTCTGGCTGGAGTCCTGTCACCAGTGGTGTCCCCCAAGGTTCAGTACTGAGCCCAGTGTTGTTTAACTGGTTCATCGGTGACTTGGACGAAGGAGCAGATGCTTCCTCAGGGCAGAAACTCATGCACAGAAAGTTCCACCAGAATATGAGAGAAAGCTTCTTTACTGTGCAGGTGACAGTTCAGTTCTTTACTGAACAGGTTGCCCAGAGAGGCTTTGGAGTCTCCCTCACAGGAGATATTAAAGAACCATCTGGATGTAATTCTGTGCCATGTGCACTAGGATGACCCTGCTTGGGCAGGGAGGTTGCACTGAATAACCCAGTGTGGTCCCTTCCAGCTCTACCTATTCTGTGAGTCTGTGTAATTCAAATAGAAACAAAAATAAACCAAATGAAGCCAGTGTACCAGAAAGGCCAGGTTTCTTCAAAATCAAGAGACATTCACTAGAAATCAGAACCAAAAAAAAAAACCAAAACAAAAACAAACAACCAAAAAACCAACAAAACCCAAACTGTACAAGATGATTAGATTGTTAACTCAAGACTGTCTTGACTGCAGCAAATCACAACAGTATGACAAAACAGGCCAGCCATGGCACAAAAGCAACAAGTCATACAAGCCTTTAAACTTTTAGAACACACATCCAGTATATTCCTGCCCGGGCCATGAAATGTTACCACCAACAAGTAAGGACAGGAATTTCCCTGTAAAGCCCTAAGGAACTACATAACCTTTTAATTAGGCAAAAGAAACCCCAGGTGTACTCACACTTGATTAAATCAGTGTCAGGCATGCTCATCAAAGGACATTGCTATTAACAAAACTAACCTATCTTCAGCTACGCAAGAGCTCAAAATACCTGTTTACTGCACCAATTTTCTTCTCTCTCTCCTTGCCAACTTGAAATGTGGACATATTCAGTGTCAAAAAAGAACAGGAAGAGGCAAAACACACCAGAATATATTTGCCTGGCTCCAAAGAGTTCAAGCATAACGGATGCAGTTGAACACTGATGTGGACTTCAAATTGTCTGTACATTAACAAACTGTCCACTGACAGAAAAAGAGGCAACAGCAGAAATCAAAACACATTAAATTCCATCTGAACACAAAGGAAAAATGTCTTTTTTAAAAACCCTTTGTTTTCATGGTTTTATTTTGTTTGTATTACTGTGAGAATAGTCAAACACTGGAAAATGGTGCCCATAGATGGTGGCTCTCCAAAGATATTCAAAAGCTGTTTGGCCATAGTCCTGGGCAACCTGCTAGAGGTGACTCTGCTTGAGCACAAGGGCTGGACTAGATGATCTCAAGTGGGCTCACCCAACCACAATAATGCTGTGATTTGGTGAACTAGGATATCACCAGGACATCCAAAATTTTCTAGCCAGTTTCACTGACTCCTTATCTCATTTTAGCCACAAACACAGAATCTTTCAATGCTGCTAGCACACTAATTTTACCTTTGAAAACATCATCTGCAATTGATGTGGAAGTTCTTGTCTTCTAATTCCAGCTTTCGTGTCCTTTAAGAGTATGTCCATGCAACCACTTGTAGACAGTGCCCTTTGTCTTCTCTTTTAGCTTGCTGACCAGCAGAACAAGCCCAAAAGAAAACCAAACTCATCCATTCCTGCACCACAGCAGACCTCTCCAGCCCTCACCCATGTCCCTATAGGTAGCTCTTTTGCTTTCCATCAGAGTCTCTTTCTGGATAGCTCTATTTGGACTTAGACTACAACTGACAGATGTGTTTCACTCCAAATAACCCACATATAAGCAGGGTCAGGCTGTAAGCCTGAAATCTTTCCTCACATTTGGCTGAGGAACATTGTAAGTCATGAACTGCAGGACATCTACAAGAAGGCTTCTGTCAATTCATTGAAAGCATCATTTTCTCCATTAGGTATTTATTGGATTGAGAATCACACTGAGTTTTGCTTATGTTCATCACACTACAGAACACAGTGAAAAGTCCACAAAATGTATTTAACTCCCAGTTTAGAGCAAGAGGAATGAGAGTAGTTCCATTAAAAGGGACCTCATTAAAACTTGATAATGCAATCCCTCTCCCTGGCCAATTAGACTAACAGTGCTGAGTCTCATCATTCTTTGGTGTTTGAAGAGCAGTAAACAGGCTTCCTATAGAAGATGACAGTGAAACACCCTGAATCTTTATGTTAATGCATCAGTCATGGTTTAGCTTTGAGGAATGTGGTTAATGACTCACCCTGCTGGATAAGCAACGAGGCCAGTTCTGGGGTCGCAGGCTAATCCTCTGCCTCCAGACACGGTTATGCCCAGCACCTTCTCCAAAGTCACCTAGAGCATACAGGAAAGAAAACAGGAAAAACCATAAAATGTGAATGCAGTTCAAATAGACCTAGAACACAGATGCTGATGGTCTGGTTCACACCGGTTTCCTGGTTCCTAGAAATCCACTGAGAAGTACCAGGTACAAAAGTAGCCCCATCCAGCTTTCAATACAGACATAGGAAAATACTGCTGGGAGGTATCAATAACACAAGTTATCGACCCATACCTTCTCTATGCCCCAGCACTGCAAACAGAGGATTGCAAGCAGTAGATAGTACTGGTGAAAAGCTGGGATGCACCTTCATTGACCACCAATTCCCACCCTCCCGGTAACAGCAACATGCCAGTCTCTAGAGCTTGGCTCCTTCCTGAAAACTGTTTCCAGGTTTACCCATCTTCTCTGTTGCCTCTATCCAGTAGTAGGTGATTCAGCCTGGTCCCAGCCTTGTATTTCTAGGAACTGAATAGTCAGTGCTATTCCTGCTTGAGTTGGAAATCACAACTAGTGGTCGAGGGCATCCCTTGCCAGGAGTCCTGAGACAGAACACCATAAACATTCACAAGCCTGCTGCATACCAATGACCCTTGCAAGAGACTGTTACCTACGTGTCCTTACACTCCTCTCAGCAAAGATCTCCACTGTTCTTCGGAAAATAAAAGAAACGCAACTGGGAAGAGCTACTTGGAAGATACAAAGGCCTCTGTGGTAAGCAGCTGAGAAAAGCAAAAAAAAAATAAAACAAAATGGGAAGGAGGGGTGACAAATGGACACGACACAATGTTTCAGGGAGCATTCCCTGGCAGAGAAAGCGTTGGAATTCAACAATTCCTCCAAAGCACAAGGCTGCAGTGGGATTACACCGCACAAAATCTGGTTTGTGGCATTAGAGGACTCAACCTCTGAGCACAAACCAGTGCTCAGCCCTGGGGCTATTTTGTGGGACCGACACAAAATTATTCTCTTTCCTTTATGTTTGCACAGCTTCATTTTATTTATTATATATTTCATGCATACATTCCTCCTCAGCACTGCTGTCTGTGCCAAACTCAAGGATTTTACTGGGTCACAGTCTTCTGTTTTTAATTATCATCATCTAAGTTATATTTGGTTAAAGCCTTGGGGGCATGGACAGAGAATAAGAAGTTACTATTGTAGTAATTACCACTGACTTTAATAGCTGCCCTGAAGACGAACATGTTGCATTTATGCCAACGTGGAGCACAAAAGGCAGGGGCAGGGCAGGTTTCCCACGCCACCCTGACCGCACACCTTAGCAGACCTGAGGAGTTTGGCTGCAGGGTGGGACACAAGGATCACCGAGCTCAAGGCTCGGGCTACGAGGTAAGGGGCCAGAAGTGACCCCACACAGAGAACCACCTTCATTTATCCCATAAAACAGGGCTGAGGTGCCACCACTTAACATGAGCCGTCCATGCTTTCAGTTAGTTCAAATTTGGCCTGCCTGCAAACAGTGACATGGAAAGTGGAAGATTTCACATTCCCATCTCTAGAACAACTTTTTCCCCTCTTTATTAATAATATACCCCATGTACTTTAAGACAATATGAGAAACCATCAAATTGTCCCCTTCCCTGCAAACTGAGAATCTCTGAATTTACAAAACTCCATGGGATTAAGAAAGAACATGCAATTAAAAATGCAGTTACAAATACACTGATAAAGAAAGGAACTAGCTTTGTTTCAACTTAATACTGGAACAAAAATGCAGGGGTTGGGGAGAGGAGTGGGGAAGGCTGGGAAGATATCTGCTCTTCCAGACTTTTTAAAAATACTTCAAAACATATTTTTTAAAACAGCTCAAAAATATGCAGAAAGAACTCACTGCTTCTGCTGCTGAGATTCTGGCTAATATCAGCAATTCTCAAACTAGGAGAGGTTTAAACTCTACAGAAAATGCATTCTTGACAGCAAACAAGGAAGTGGAAGAGACATGTGCCATTCAAGTAGATCCATCCAGATAAGGCACCAATTACTTGATGCTGTCAGCAAACATCAATTTAGCAATGCTGTGATTACACTGCTCCGTGCAGGCTTTAGCTCAGTCTGGCTGTAATTGCCACTATCCTAAAAGGCACTGCTTGACCTTGGCTATGCAGATATTCAGCAGCCATTCAGCAACCTACTTTCACCAACAGGTATGTTTTTGCTCTGCAAAGGCATTTATTGAGCCTCTCAGTGTGCAGTCTTACACCACAGAAGAGCCGATCTTACAGCAGCCTGTCTTGGAGGGGACAGTTCCTTCCTCCCTCATCCTACTCAGCCCAGTGACACCTCTCACCATTTCCCTCACTCCAGACAGCTCCGGCATGGCAATTACCTGTCCAAAAGGCCAAACCAGCAGAAAAACGTGTTTCACTTTTTGTTTTCTGATTGTTTTCTGTTTGCAAGCCACAGGAAGACCAAATTAAAAAATGAAAAACAACAGCAACAAAACCAAACCAAAAAAACCCCTTTCCCTGGCAAATAGATCAATCTAGCTGCACATCCAAAGCCCAATCTGGCCCCTCCAAGTCTTTAAGAAGAAGAAGAAAAACCAAACAGAAGCACTACCTGATTATTTGTCTTGACAATCTCACCTCACCAATACTGAAATGTCACCCTTACTCCAGTCTCTTCTCTCACTCTAAAGTCAGTGGAGGTCCCCTGCTGCTCTGCCAAGAAATTTTTTGTGGCAGTGCTAGGATATGCTAGGATCTTCCAGTCTAGTTATTTTACTGCCAATAGAGTATCTTCTGGCCTCCAACAAACCATTTGTTCCTTTAGAAAAAGGCAACTGTCAAGGCCATACCTCTGATATTGACAGACCAAGTGCCACAGAAACAGATACCTGTCTCTAGTCTAAAGATTCATAACTAACTTTCTGAAAAAGGCCTCCCTTCTTTTGCTCCCAGACTTAACTTCAAAAACTTTCCAGTGTAAAGAACTTGAAAGGCAGCCCCACTAAGCCTATCCAAAGGCAGCACCTCCACTTGATAATACTCAAGTACTAAAACCGACTTGCATCGAAAAGGAGTGCGTATAAATTTAAAATGTGATCTTATGAGACTTGTGAGCTCCAATTCCACCAACATGCCCACAATACACCGCCATTTTTTTCCCCCATGACCAGCTTCCAGACTAGGTGACAGAGGGGCAAGAGATTGTCACAAAACTTGAGAATGAAAAACATTTCGGAGAGAAAAAAAAATAGGTAACAACAGCATGAACTGGATTCTAATAAATTTGCTAAAACAAGAGAATCCTTAATATGGTTAATTAGGGCAAAACCACATAAACTTTGACTTCCTAATCTGGAATTAAGATTTGTCAGCAAAGGGCAGATCTGTTGATGCAGGTCTGCCATTATCCCACCTCTGAAGGTACCACTTCCCCCCTGTGGTAAGGGCTGCTCCCAGTCCCACACAGCCACAAACTCTGCCGTTCATACAAGTCTCCCAAGCGGTTCCTCAGCACATTCCAGTCAGAAATACATTATTTTGCACACATTCTCAAGTCTGATCTGCACTAACCACAGGACCTGGAGAGTTCCCCAGCAGATTCAGACACTGTTCATTACCAATTGCTCCTGTGTTTTTGCACAATTTGCATCCTACAGTTGTCAGACATGTCACTGCTTGCTCAGGCCTTCACAGGCAACTAATGGGGCCACCTCAACACCCTCATCCAAACCTGGAAACAACTGCAAGATTAAACCTGTCATTTGTACCTAAATTAGAGGCAGGGGAGGAGGCTGTAAAGTTGTTACTTCATCTTGAGGCTTCTATTAATAGTATTTGGCACTTTTAGTAAAGGTTCTCTATGTGACTTGTGAGAGTTATGGAATTGATCCACATACAAAACAATTCTGCAGTTCATTTTGCACTGCCACTTTGTCATTTAGAACCATCTTATCTCCATTCCTTTAATATCAACTTTTACTCAAATTTTGACACTCAATATACATTCTTGGGCACCAAAACCTGTGCAACTAACACCTGTCTTGTAAAATCTGATATTCAGCCTTTTTACAGGCTTAAACCTAAATTGGATTACTTGGAACTGCACAAATGTGTGTAAAGAACTTTCTCTGCCTTACTCTGCTACTTCCACATCAAATCCCAACATCATCAGATAGGTAGGACCAAAGCAGCAGAGTCCTGACTTGCAGGACTCAAGGTACCAGCAGGTATTCACTGCAGCTGGGCCTTCCCAGAAAGAGGGGTCTCCCTGCAGCCCAATCCCACCTGGAAGTCAAAGGGCATATCTGAGAGCAGCCCTTGCTTCCATCAGGCACAGTCCCACACAGCACACGGGGAAAGCCCATGCCTGGGGGAAGAAGCCGTGCCATCTGTGCCTTCTTCCTACTGCAGTGCAGAGAATGGTTTCAGACTCATCTCACCAGCACCGGGCAGCCTCCTTTGGCGTTTCAGACCCCTCAGTGTCTGACCAGCTGCACCCAGGTGAGAGTTTCATACTTGTGTGAGCTCTTTCTGTTGTTTTGAGGTAGTTATCACAAACGATTGCTTCCATATGCTATAGGGACCACACAGAAATCCTTAAAGGATCAGCCCAACTTCATATCCCCCCCCAAACACTTCGGCCTTTCCCATCATTTGCATTCCTTTGGGGCCATCTACACTTGCAAAGCCACGCCGGAGTGCAGGAGACAAACTGCACATCCAGACAGGACTCTGTTAGAAAGCAGTAGTAAACACACCCAGCCCAGCAATAATTTCCACCAGAACGGGTGCCAAAAGGGACAATCTCGTCACACCGACAGGTCCTGCCTGGCCTGTCACAGGCACTCTGCCTTACAGCTGCACTGGTTCACTACTGAACCCCTGCTGCTGGCTGGGAGCTCCTGGATCTGTGCCTGTTTGCACACCAGCAGATTTCTGTGCTCCCCCCTTCATCTTAAAAGAAAACAACATTTCCCAGAGAGAGCAATCTTTAGGCTTTAGGCCACCAGGCATCCCTCAAAGAGTTTTGACTGTAGGCTGAATAATAGCCTACTGCCACTCACCCCACCATTCTCCCCAGGCCAGCAAAAGACTGAGCAGGAGTTCAACACTCATTCAGCTCCTCATCCCCACACTCATATGCTAAAGAAATTAGAGTTCTCCTAATTAATTATCCATTCTCCTGCTTTCTTATGCTATCTTCATTTCTTTTGGGCCCAAAAATCTCCTTGTTCACTACAAGCACAATTTATTTAAGCATGGAAATTAAAAAGCAAAGCATTTGAGAGGATTTGTGCTACTCTCCAGTGCTCAAAATGACAACCAAGGGGAGAAAACTGATGTTACTGTGCAGGGCTGCCCACACGCCCCAGTACCTACAGCATTAGGCAGGAAGCTACAGCCTGAGAAAACCATGTCCAGCAAGCAGATATTTCTGTTCCAGACTTCACGAGATTGGCCACCTTGGATCAGAGGTTTATTTTTCCATTTGCACCCAAAAGCAAAGGAGGAAAGTCGTGAAGAATGTTATAAAGAATCGTATGGATAAAGTTTAAGATCAAGGAAAACAAATTTGATTCTTTCTCACCTCCTGTCAGTCTTCCAGTCTCAAAATAGATATTCTCCATTTTAAAATTATTTCAGTAGAATTCTCTACTAGGAGCTTATGCACCCTGTCTATAAAAGCTTATCATTCACCACACCTTCTGGTAAGGAACTCCACCAGTTTGGTATATTGCAAGATGAACCATCTTTCATTATTTGTTTTAAACTTCACTTCTAATCGTTTTATTTGATGTGCTTCAATTTTTGTATGGGAAGAAGCAGTGAACAGTCAGTCCCTATCCACCCTTTAGGTGGTCCATCATTTTGCAAGGAGCTATACTATCACCCCAAGTCATCCAAGTACAAGAGTCTTCTCAAAGCCACTTTATGGCTCTCCTGAAAGCCATTTCATATCTTCTATCAGTTCTTGTGTGAAGCCCTTTCCATGTCCCCTACATTCTTCCTGAGATTAACGGGAAGCACACCAAGACCACATGCAGCTTTCCAGGCATGGCCACAGCAAGTGTTGACAGAGCAGGATAGCAGAGTCTGTTTTGTTTTCCTTTTTTTCCCCCCATTAATACCTTACTCTCAATCTGCCTTTCTGACGTCTAAGATGATTTACAGAGAGCAACAAAGAGGTCACCCTGGTCAACAAAGCCACAGATAAGAACTGCTGCTGCATTTGGAAACTTATCCCCCCGTTCTGTTCTATCTGCTCCCCTAAGGAGTGGGAAATCCTATTCTTCAATTAATAGTTTGATTTCAATGTGCCCCTTTCCATCCAAGCCATTGCAAGCATTTATAATCAAGAGCATCCTAAGAGAGTTCTTGCAGCACAACTATTTCAATCCACTCCAGAATGGCTACTTCAATAAATGTCCACAAGCAGACAAGTTCTATTTTAAAAGCCTTCCCATGGGCCTATGTATAACACAGTTAACATCCTAATCCATTTAATTAAGTATCATTGAGTCAGCATGACGAGACAACATCCATCAGAGTTCATCTACTGTCCACTACACAATGTGCCTGCCCTCATCCCTGTCTCCTGCTTAAAAGTAGGTATATTAATAATACATGTGAAAAGGCACATGCTCCTGAAAAAGCAAAGGACACAGAAATCCCTGAGATACCTGACCCAGAAGGGTTACTTTGAAAAGCCTTCCTTAGCACATCCCAAAGTAACAATCTCAAAGAGGTTGGGGGAGGAGTAACTACAAAATCATCTGTTCTCTTGCCTTTAAAAATAAATAAATAAATAAATAAATAAAGCACCTTTACAGGTCAACTTGAGACCCCAGTGCTCCTTAGTCCAATACACTGACATGTGGACCTCCAACACCAGGCCTGGGTTTCACAACAGCACCATGCTCTGCACGTCTGTCTCTCTGCATTCTGCTCCCAGAGCTTTCAGAGCCTCTGCATGCACTCCAACATGTTTTCCATGCTGCTACACAGCAAAGTCGTATCAATGCACGCTGGCAACCAATATGTGAAAATGCTGAAAATGTAGCTGTACATTGTCAGCGTCAGCATTTAAGAAATAGCTGTCGATCTTACATAAGTGAAATTTGATACAGAGAGCCAAATCTCACAGCTGGCCCTGTTTGTACATCTCTGCTGCTGCCCCCAGGCCCCACCGCAAAAAAGCACGTCCAACCTCCAGGGAGCAGTGCACACGTTGTAGGCGCTAATCCATTGTCTGAACACACTGTCTGATGTCCCGGTACTGCTGCAGAAAAACAAAGGCTTCAAGTTTTACATTTGGTTCTGCTGAGCTTTATGTTTGGCACATAAAACACAGAGCGCTAATTACAGTATACTGTTCTACTTAAGGGGCTGTCAGCATTTCCACTGCAAAGCCTTCATTTCAAGGCTTTATAACACAGCTGTGAAATATTCATTTTGCACTTCAGCTTAACATGCAAAGGTCTGGCTTTGGACCAGGTTCCCCTGCCTGATTTTTTTTTTTTTTTTTTTTTTTTTTTTT
>VWZN01020004.1:169851-191301 GCA_013396955.1 Regulus satrapa | reverse complement strand
TTTTGGGGGGTGGTCAACTTAGGGTTTTTATTGTTGGTCTGGCAGGGGAAGGGCTGAAGATGGGTGGATGGAATTAACTGCAGGGAGCGTGTGGCTTACAAAAGCACACAAACAACAAAACCACTCAGCTCCATAGCTGGTTTTTGCCCCTCACCTACCCAATGTGTTCCCCTGCTTTTGTACATGCATATCGAATATAGACTTCTAAATTCTTTATACATACATACATATACATACATATATATATATATATATATGTTACATGTTTTTAAAGAGAGGTTTCTATCCTCTTCCTCTTCTCCAGCAGGTCTTTCTTCCCTCAGCAACCAGCGCTAGGAAAGACTAATGTCTTGACAAGCATGGACACTGAAAATATTCCACCTGCAAAAGGCAACAGTAGCAAACCAAGCTCCAGGACCCATTCCAGAGGCCTCTGGCTGACAGAGCAGTTTCCATTTCTCTTGCTGTAAGCCTCCCAAGCCTTGCCCACAGCCACCATTGCACGCTCACACCAACTGCCCAAGTGACCCTCCAGGAGCTACTGCAAGAGCATGGAACTGCTTCCATGCAATCCACTGCCAGGTATGTTCTGACATTTAAGGTGTTTCCAGCCAATGCCCAGTTTAAAGCAGTATTCATGGAAAAAGGGACTCAGTGCTACGAGCAAGCCCTCACAATTAACCAACTTCATTTTTTAAAGTGGAAGAGAAAAAACAAACAACACAAAGCCAAACAAAACAGAAAATACCTGAGCAGAACATCATAGTATGACACAAGCAGTTATCAACTCCATGCAATTTGATTTCAAGATAACCACTTGAAGAACATCAGGGAACAATCTCCCACAACGTAAGTTATGAATGGCACTCCTTGGCACAAGAGTGGCAAGAGTAGAAACTGACTTGCTGAGAGGTTTTGAACCACTGAGTTCTGGGAAGCATTACATTACATTTGCAAACCTGCATAAAAACAGAAGTGGGATGGGGGTATTCCAGTGGAAGTGCTGAGCCTCAGTTCTAATGGCTCTGCCAGGTGTATTGCACAGGGGTTGCAACAGGGGTATGCACACATTTATTAAAAATTATTCAGACAGTTGGACAAATGGAACAAATCAGGGATGAAGGTGGGAGAAAGGAACACAAGCAACCCAGGTTCCTCGTAGGCTGTCTTTGCACAGTGTGCGTGCATTTGTCCATCTCTCCACAGAGCCTCTCCTGCCTGCTCTCCCCTCCTGGCCTCCCCATCGCGCTGGCCGCTTCCAGCCCAGTTCCAGCTGTCAGGGCTGCATTCCTGACCCATCAGCCCCAGCTGTCAGGGGCTACGTGCTGAATCTGCCTTCTCCTCCATGCACCTGAGGAAAGGCAGTCCCGGGCAGGCCATAAATACCGCTGCACAGCCCCAGGGAGAGGGTGGGAGGCTATTAAAAGCACCTCCACCAGCAACCAGAGTTGGGGAACTTAGAACTGGCAGCAGAGCATACCTGCAAATGTTCCTGCAGCCTGCAAACAGGGCATGTAGAGGGTTAATTTCCTACCAGTTTCTACAGCACAACCTAGCCATCATTCAATAATCTTCTGTTTCTTCATTTAATACCAGCCTGGACCACCAATTTTCTCTTCCCCATACCCACACTGAGTTCAGTTTCTTCCTAAATATCACAAGGATGAGGAGAGGTCCATGTAACCTTACCAAGTCTGGCTAAAGGCATGACAAGCAGCAGTTTCTCCTCCTTCTACCATTCAGTCATAATTCTCACTGTAAAAGTAACACCAACTCAGACTTACATGAGATTTCACAAAACTTTCAGAAAATCTGAGCTTCAGAGATACAAGTGTGATGAAGGGACAGGGAAAAAGTGTGTGTAAATTGTCCACCACTGTCAGTGTTGTTGTGGTGCTCTTTGACACTGATGTGGGAAATTCTCTTTTGTTGAAGTAAGCAATGTTTGTGAAGACTGAGTGATGAATGCATGAAATGAACGTAAAAAGAAAAAGGTTGCAGGTATTGCTGGTACATAAAGAGCCAGTCCTGATTTGTTCCAGACTAAGCATCTGCACATGGAGTCAATCGGACCAGCTCAACAGGCAGTTAAGCCCCATGGAGTACAACAGAGACACCTCTGTGTGGGCAGGCTTCAAAGAAACCCTTCCTTGCGCTCTTGGGACCTAGAACTCTGCAGGATCATTCCTTCACGAGAACCAGATTTTTCCACTTTACAAATGTGCATTTATTTTTCGTAAAGAAAGAGAGCAGACAAGATACCAGACTTCACATAGAGTATGTTTTTGCCCTACCACAGAGGCAATTTGTCCAGTGATTTTTTTTCTTTGTAGTAGAGGATGAAGCCAATTCACCTTCCCCTGCAGCAGGAACTACCTATACAAGTTTCAGGTACAAATGCAAACTTGCAATACTCTCTTAATCTGCCCCAACAGAGGAGATCAGTGGAAGCAACCTCTGACTTTTTGGCAGTCTTACATATTACTCTCCTCCAAATCCATGCACAGGGGCCTGAATATAGGCAAGAAAAGTGCTTCAGTGAGAAGAAATAGTGGGGGGAAAAAAAAAGCCAATATAGCTCCCTTGGGCAGACTTTCAGTTACTCATATAAGGGTTTGAAATCAAGCAGGAACAAAGGGTTCTCTCAGCGTTAAGGGTCACTGTTCATCATCATTAATCATCACTTCCCAGATAGGAAAGGCTCCTTCCCCTCTGCCTCGCCCAGGCTTTAGCACTCACAAGAAGCAAGAGACAAGAAAAACAGAGTCAAACAGGAATGTGGGCATAGGCTGGAAAGGCTGCTCACTCTAAGTCTGCTGAAGTCCCTCCTCTTGGTCCCAACCCTGCGCAGAGCCTGCTCCTAAATGCAACCAGGCAACAGTTAAAAGTCACAGCTTCTCGGGAATACACTCCAAGGAAACCGTGGCAGCACCACATAATCCTTGACTCTGAAGCAGTCAAACACAGGGGCCATAACACAGCACTTCTAACACTGATACCGTCATGGCAAGGAGCTCCCTCCTAAATCACCTCCTGCTGAACTCTGTAAACAGTGCATACACTCAAACTAAACTTGGACACGAGGAGCACAGGCTGAAAGAGAGGGAGCAGAAAGCCTTCTCCAGTCAACTCTGCTGAGGGAAACCACAGAAGGAAAGCCACATCTCAGCACTTCCAGAAAAGCATCATGTTACAATCTCCTTCCCTTCAATTTCTTCTCTGGAGCTTATTTTCAGTATAAACGGATCTGTGAACTGTTTGACAAGGCTGGGGGGGAGGGGGGGAACTTAGTGGCTCATCTTGAGTCCAAGAGTAGAAACACAGAGCTATGCAGGATGAAGAAAAGCCTTTTCATTAGCCTGTCTGAGGCAACACACATAATTCATTTGTGATTTCTTTATTCACCCATGACCTTATGCCAAATCAATTAATTTTTATCCTTCACCAGTGATTTACACAGCCGTTCTGCCCTAAAAGTCTTCGACTGCCAGATCTCAGCTCTACCTACTCACCCCACATTTCCATGAAGGCAACTATGCCTTCTAGGGAAGGGCAAAGCTGTAGGAAGTCTTAAAGACTGTAAGTAGTGTCTTAAAGTGACTCTCTGTATGTAACAGCCCCACCTTTTCACGCCCAGATCCCTTACACAGAGCAGGTATCTGTCCCTGCCATAGGAGGTCAGAGAGCTCACCTCTCCTGTCAGTCTTCGGATCCTGCCTGTAGTGCTCCAGGACCTGAACTGCTCCAGGACAAGACACCTTGTCCTCCCATGCATGCATGTCCCTAAGATTCCAGTGATGCTATGGGGGAAAGCATATACTTGCATCCTCAGGAAATGAGAAAATGGTTTTGCTGTAAGCTGATTTAAATTTTGTTTAAAAATTACACAGCAGCAATTAAAAAGATGCTAGGATGGGAGGGAATAAATACAATGGGAAGGACAAAGTAAGCACAAAGCATTCATCACTATGGAAGGAGGCAGGAGATAAAGAGATTAGCATTCCATCTCTCCCTAAACATGGTCTGAACTATTTATTATTTGTTTCACAGTCCTTGGAAGAAGTCCCAACAAAGTCCTCCTGTACTTACAGCAGGCAGCAACATGTACTCGCACACAGCTGGCAATCTACAACCAAGTAAAACAGGACTAGGTGGCAATACCACACAAACACTGAGGTTAAATGTCTTGAACATGCAACAAATTAGCAACAGAACCGGGAATAACCTTACTCCCTCCTAAATTTCAGCAGCTATCTACTGCATAGACCATGCTGCACCACTGCTGTACTTTACTCCTGCTTGAGGCCAAGGACAGTATTTTTAAAGAATGCTTAAAAATTAATCAAAAGAAAGCGTGAAAGATTTCTTTATTTTGCCCAAGCCAACCAGTATATACAGAAGTGGACATTCAAGCTTCCTGCCCACCCCCTGCCAACACTCACTGCCTAGCTCTAGGCAATCCCCTCCTGCATTGTTCCCTGCCCTCTGCCCCAAAGAATAAGCTCCTTACAGAATAGACTTTACCAGCATCTTGCTCTTTGTGCATCCTGGAATTAAGAAGCTCTTCACACCTGTCCATCAACATGCACATTGAGCACCCAAGAGAGTTGTCCTGTCAGCCAGAAAGGAGACCGACCACATTCCCCAGGGGAATCGATACATAGGAACATCGGCCAAAGATTGGGAAAGCAAACTGGAGAACAGCACAAGCACTGACTTCCATCATCTCCTCAACAACCCTGCTGCCTCTTCCCCTCCTGTCCCAGTACATGGGAAAGCCCTTCACCTGTAACACAGCATCACTGCCCCGTGCTGCTCAGCCACCAGCACCGACAACTCCAGCAAACCCACACGTGCTCACTCAGGTACACACCACGGAGCTATCCTGCTGCTGCAAAATAGCACACTCCAGGAGAAGAAGCCATTATCCAACAGTTAGAGCAGATGCAGAATTCAGTTTACTTTTTCCCAAATAGTTCCAATTTCTTACAAGTTTCGTGACCTAGACCCAGCATCCCAAAGATCTGAATATTCTTCCTGTAAGTCAGCAGCAAGAAATACCATCGATACTCTCACTCTGGCGAACACACGCAGAGGAAACCACCACTAGACAAGCCACAGAGAGACAAAAGGTTATAAAGGTAACTACAAAGCAACGCTAAACAAACTCATTAAGTCATCCATTCAACTTGCTTCCATTCTTCACTTACTCTGCCCTTAAATCACTTCTTCCTGTGATTTTTCCCAAGCACCTTTTCAGTTTATTTTCCTGAAGAAAAACCAAGTCTGTAAACAAAGTCTCCTCTAGCTTGCATTTAGGTTCAGGAGCATGGGTAACTGGTAGAATTACCAAATGTGAGAACTAAGGAAGTAAAACCATACTCAGAGGAAATAATTTTTATCCATAGACTTTTAAAACCCTTGGTTTTGTTACCATATGGTTTCTGTCATATTTCAAGAAAGCAAACCTTTGCAATAACCACCATTTCTTTACTGCTCTTGTTTAGAAATTCAGAAAGCCCTAGATCCAGGCACACAACCAACTCCTGTTGCTTTGACACTTCACAAAGCACTGCTGCTTTTACATTTTCAGTTCTTAGCAAAAATTGGTGTTGCAAAAAGCAGAATGCAAAAGTACAGATTATGGAATGCCAGTTTTCAGCAGAGAGGCAGCCCTCCCAATTTCCTGGAAAATAACTTTAGACACATTCGCCTACTTAGAAGCATTTAGCAGAATCTGTCTGGATAAGAAATAATTCTGAGCGACACATGTAATTCAGAAATACCTGAACTAAGTACATTTCTGCAGTTTAAACAAGGGAGATAATAGCCAGACAAACACTTGAAGAGCAAAGCAACACAAGAGAGAACATCCCTGTTGACTGACATTTGTGCTAACCCTGGTCAAACTGTATTTTTCTCCAGTAAAAAGAGAGCTGTAAAGCTTCTGTATAGTTTATGTCCACTCCCTGCTGCGGTGCACTGGCAGAAAGGCAGTGGGCAACTGCTGGATAGAAGTTTTACTGTCAACCCTGCACCAGAACTAGCTCCTGCAATTCCCATCACCAACCAGAGAAGAGATGTTGGATGAAACAGAACCAATGGCCTGCCAGAGCTGAATGAATGCAGCTGATGATTTGGATTCTTAAACAAAAATGCAGAAAGAAATGACTGTAGACTTGTTTGTGGAGCACTGAAACCTGAAAACATTCCCCCATGTACACAGTCTTGTCTCTCTTCTTCTGATTGCATCAGTCTAAGGAAAGACAATACTTCCACCTGCAAATGTTGCTGCAGGTTGACACCTGCAATAGAGCAGTCAGGAGACAATACCGTGGAAGGATCTGCTTAAAAATTAGCCAAAGACAAAAGAAGTACTTAGAGTTTAAGGATGGAATTAACATCATCCACAAGTAAAGATTAAAACTGGCTGCTCAGTGCTTATTAATACTTTCTGCTATTTCTACGGAGGTAATTTCCTACATTTCCTTTAGGTGAGATACAAATCTAATAGTGACAGAAAGGACCACGGAAACTGGCACACTGTGCCGCAGCAGCCAAGCTGACCAAGCAAATACTTGCACTAAACAATCTCGAGACAGAACCAGAAAGCTGCTTGTAAATTGCAAGAGTTGTGTTCACTGCCTGGGAGAATGCACACTCCCCATGGCCCAAAAGATGATAGCAGCATTTCGATGCACCCATGAAACCACAGATGATGCCACTCCAAAATACTGCTCCCTACAACGTGTGACATCGTGATGATCAAGGCAGCTCCACAAGTACCCAGACTACCTGTCTAATAGTTTGAGGAGGAAAACGTCAGACAGTTCAAGCAAACTCAGCGACAGTTCTGGAGTCACAAAAAACTAAGATTGCCACAGACCAAACTCTGCGGTGTTGGGTGACCAGGTTGCTGTAAACTGAATCCTATTGAAATTCTGACAGATGTTGCACCGAAAGAGAAAAGAGCTGAGCCATCTTCAGCAGGAAGCCAATGCTTCAGACCCAAGCACTTAATGTTCTTCCCTGAAAGCATGCCATATGGCACTTTGTTGTTGCTTTCAGCCACCTTCCACAGCCTTTTCCACTGAAGACTGAGTATCTGGGAAGTCTTCTTGAATCAGCTGTAAGGAAGGGAAGCCCTGGATATACCACTTTCTTCTATTTATACCAACAACATTACTGCACCAGTTCAAACATATTTTATATATAGCTCTGTGGCTTATTTCCAGGCAGAAGTAACTTAATGCTGGTGTACATATGTTTAGACCACAGCAATTGGAAACAATGTCCCATAAACTCTGTTAACTGCTGCTCTACTGTAACCAGAACAGGCTCTACAAATGCAGAAACACAAGCCATGATAGCAACAACAACAACAAAAAAAAATTAAAATTATCCACCCAGAAGCTAAATAAGCCAGTTGCCACCTGCACAGCACTGACAGACTTCCACTGTAGCCCCAACAGATTTATAGCTGTAAGCTAACAGCCAGCTCTTGTCACATCAAGATACAGTGTCCGACTGCCAAGACACCACATGGAGGTGACCAGGGTGAGGGCCAGCATAAGGGCAGACATGCAATACACAGAGCATCTGCCAGTATCCACTTGCATTTTGTAAACTTAAGAGTGGACAAACAGAAGATAGTTAGACGTGCACAGCTCTATTTGCAAACCCTGTATTGAAAACACCAGCAGTGCTACCATATTTTAATGAGTCTGACTTGAACGCAGCACCCACAAGCTCACACACTGAAAAGAAACAAGAATGACAAGGAGCAGGAGCGCCAGCCCAACACCTGAAGGGTATTGAACTCAGCACTGGTGAGGGGCCTCAGCGTCACACAGGTGAGGAAGACACTTGCTAGAAACCTCGCAGGTTACTGATGCCAGTGCTGAGCCCAGGCTTTAACACAACCTCAGGTGAGCCAAGCAGCAAACAGCAGCCCAGGTAGAAAAGAAAGAGGTGATAATTACCATGCCTTTCACCAGACTGTCCCTCTCACAGGCTTCAAACACAGCCTTGTCAGTCTTCCCAATACACTTAAAAGCAACCTTTCATCACATTTTTCTCTGCAACGGCTAAATACCAGGAGGGTGGATGGGGGGGACAGATATGTGATTAACATGTTTTTGAAAAAAGCTTGCCTTTCTTTTGCCTGAACCCAATGGGACTGAACTTTAAAGAGGAGGAAAGCATAATCAACACTTCAGAAGTATCTAAAAAGGCACAGCACCTTTGGTTATGAGGAGTGGAAAAGTTAATGACCACCATCTCAGGCCTCTGAAGAGAGAGACGTCTCTTCTCCAGGGGTATAAATAACCTAGCTTTATCCTGCATAAACCTGTTTGTAACTTCAGGGATGGATCTGCCCTTCCTGAACATGCCAGGTCAGCATCTTGCTTAGGTTCGAGGAGGCTCTGTCACTCTGTCAGAGAGATTCTAGATGGGGAGAAAAGGGGAAAACAATTTCAGGGGTGATGACAGGAGCACAAAATAAAAATGGAATTTCTCTGGTCAGCTGCTTATTTGGGGGATGTGAGACAGGGAAAGAGAAACAGTCTCTGTTCCAGGTTTCACAAGACTGGTTAGCAACATGCTCAGGAAATATGAAAAATGTGCTAATTCGACAAAGTGCAGCTGAACTGGTCAAAACAACATGATGAAGACAACTGCATGATATACATATAAGGCATGCACACAGATACAGTTACGTGCATTAAATGAATCACACATAGACTCTGATCTTGCAATCGGCCACGGAGACACTTCACATCCATTGGGTGAAAAGAACCACTCCCACTCATACTACTGCACCACACAAAATTAAGCCCATGCTGAAGCACCCACAGGAGTGGTGCCAGAGTTTGCATTCAGTTTTCTTTCAAACCTTTCAAGGTCATCACAACTCTAAAAACACTACAAAGAGTTGTGTAAGTTGTGTACATTACAGCTGTAACATAATACCACTGTTACTTTTTAAGCAGGGGAAAAGAGCAGACTGTAAGTTACTGTACTAACAGGCACACTAAGAAAAGTAACATACGCTCAACCAGAACAGAGTATGTTCTTTGTATTAAAAACATACAGAAAAACAGAAACGTAATCATACCATCATCCAACCAGGCCTCAGCATTTAAGTTCGCTCTACAAGGCAAAACCCTGCTTGGCAGCTCTTTACAGTGCTTTCCTTTCTGGGGATCTGAGAAAAGCATCCAGATGAAATCACAGTGGAGAGTGGGAGGGCAGGACAAGGGACAAAACACAGGCAGCAGACCTGGAAGCAAATTCCTCTTCCAGAGGAATGGCTGCAATGCATAGGCAGCATTCCCTCTGCTGTGCAGAGACAAGACCCTCTCCCCATCAAGGGAAACCACCCACTTTGATATTTTATGATGGATTTTGTTTCTAAGCCCTTCTTTCTGTCCTAACTGCTTCTGCAGCTACAGAGAACACTAACGATTTATAGTTCTGCCATGTCCTCAGCATGAGAGCTCCTCAACTCCACTAATCCCAAATGCTACACAAAAATGTTTCAGGCCCCCAACTCCCTTCCCCACAACCCAAGGCAAGAATCTCTTCTCTGTCTGGACAGTTATAGTACTCTTTACACAGCCTCCTCCTCTCCTCAGCCAGGGCTGCCGGCTAAGGAGGGCCGGGTTGCTCTTCCCAGTACAACAGGCCCTAAGTGCCAGAAAAAACTAGGAGCAGAAATAAAGAGATTATTTTGCTTGCCAACAAACCTTTAGGCAGTAGGTGATGAGTATTCCCAATTGTTTTAAACCTCTGGAAAATACTGACAGCAAAACTAAATGCCTTATTGCAACAAGCACTCTTCCCAGGGGAACATCATATGACTGCCCACAGCAAGCAGTATTTCTCAACCCCTGGTAACCTCAAGAGATCCCCAGGTGCCCTGTCAAACCCTTGTCTTTCACAGAAGAGGCAGATTTTTCCAAACTGATGAGACAATTCGGTTTCTTTGGCAGAAGTGCAAAGTCAGAAGCTGACCAGTGCATCGTAACCCCTACCAAGGAGGGCAGTGTCACTACCCAAGGCAACCTGGTGGTCTCGCCCAGCTTTGCTGGTCAGCCTGGAACTTTGGTCACCAGAGTTCCACCATGAAGGTCCAGGCACTGTCTTGAACAACACACACTCTTCTGAGCATATTATATTATAGACTGGGAGCTTGATTGTCTCCTTTCCCTGAACATGTGTTTAAACTGAGCTTTGCAGGCTTACCAAAGGCCACGGGCCCCAGGCAGTGCAGGGCCCTCCGCAGGCACCGGACACCCACAGAGGCAGGGTCACAGTGCCCCTTCCTAAGCACATCACAGCAGGTCCACAGCCACGGGAGGCTGCCAGCACCTGGAAGAAGCCAGGGCAGAAGCCGTGAAGTTGCCAGCAAGCAGGCAGGCCAGGCCATGCAATTGTGGCGTGGATGCTGTGTGGCCCACTGGCTCTCACCCCAGCTCCAGCAGGCTGTGCAGAAAGTCATTAATCAGCCCCCTGGCCATTTTATTAACAGCCGTGTTTACACACTGACACTCCTGGGCAAAGACATTCATTCCAAGGGCCTGGAGCAGCTTGGACACACGGCAGAGACACTCCAGGCACTGCATCTTCTCCCCCAGCACCACACTCATTTTGTCACCGATGGCTCCGTCAAAGAAGTACTTTTTGCAGGACTCAGACATCAAAAAGCTTATTCGCAGCCCTGCTACACAAAATGGGCCAAGAACTTCACAAAGCAAGTGTCCATAAGCCACTCACCATAACGGTGATGCAGGAGACCAGCCCTTTCAGAAGTTGCAGCAGAAGCAGGCAGTAGCAAGGAAGCTGAAGAAAGCTGCCTCTCATCCAGAGCACCTCACCCTCATCCTCCCCCAGCACCAGTTATTCAGGCTGCTGATTGCGTGCTAATACATCTCAACAGCTTAGCTCGGGAAGCCTGCAGAGACAGGCAGCACAAACCACGGATTATCAGGGAGGAAGATTATCCTCCCTGTGCAGAGGACAGTAGAATCCCAGTTCCAGCCTCAAAAGCTGCTCAGGCTTTTAGAAACGGCTACGTTCATTGAGGCCTACCGCAGGCTCATCAGAAATATTTGTTCATGCATTTCATTAAGAACACTTTATGTCATCTTGTATCCATTCCACTCAACCACCACTCTCATGGCAGGGTTTGGGGCACACACTGGGCAAACACTCTCCAGGCAGCCCTCATAGTTTTGAAAGGTACACAGAACCATAGCTAAAGCCTATCTGGCCACGACTCAGTCCAAGAACACTAGATGTGTTGAGACAAGATGGGCTTAAGCAAAAAAAGCATATCCCAAATTTGTCAGTTCCAGTTTACAGTCAGCAATGCTTTTGGACCCAGCTGCTCAAGAAGGATGACACGCCCAAAGCAGGTCTGAAACAACTGTGCTCAGAACCACTATATCTAGTTCAAAACTGGGAGATAAGCCAAGCACAAGGAGTTATGCAGCTGTTTTAAAGCCTTGGACGCTGGGATGCTTTGCAGAAAGTAGAAAAGTATCTTGTCTTACACTGAGGGGAAAAAAGAGGCTCAGAGACAGTTTGAAAAGCAGAGCACAGAACCTAAAAACTTTAACTGCATTTTAATAGAAAATTACACAGCTCTATTTCAAGGTTCACTCTACCTTTATACAGTTCAGCAGCACAGAAACACTGGTTAAGAGCATGAGAAACATCACTCTTAGCCCACACAAAGCTCTTGCAGAAAAGACTAGTATTGATGAAACATAACTGGCAGGAAGAAATCCTTTCTCTGGTATAGCCTGTTTCTCTCTGGGACAGGATCATTCAATAGACTCTTCTGATACTGTGTTACCAGTAAGACAGCTTGGGTTCAGATCTCAGCTCGCTAACTCTTCCTAGCACAGGCAAGTGCTCAGCCAAATACACCCATGCCCCCTCAGGATACCTCTGACACCACCGCTATCCTCATCGTGGTTTCAGTCACAGTGTGGCCAAAGCACAGAGCACAGAGTTCTGAACACCAAGACCTGCCGCCAAATAAGGAGGCAGGTTTTGCAGGCACTCCTTTCACCCTCAGTCTTATTCCATGTTTCTGCATCTCCAGCATCTAGATTGCATTAGGGACTGTGCAAGGAGCCGAAGCTCCTCTGGTGCAAAGCCTAGCCTGAGCAATGGTATTTTTTATTTTTTTTTTCAAATGAAAGCATCCCTAGTACAAACAAGACTTCAAAGGCAAGCAGCCCCTTATGCGCTACTCAAAGGTGAGCGACCAATTTAAAGCCCTTGGGAGACCTCAAAGGCTACCGCTGTTGAGCACAGGAGAGGTAGCTAACACTTCAATATTGGCACTTCAGAAAGCTGTCCTGTGCTGAGCCTGTCTGCCAATAGGGACAGGTTTCTGAAGAGGCAGCACTGTTTTCCCACAACGCCTACTTGGGAGAAAAAACAGAAGCAGAAAGCTTTACAACTCTATATCTCTGAATCCATGGGCACTGCTTTCTCCTTTCAGAAACTCATCCATCTGCCTGCTCTCAAGACATTTGTTAATATTATGACTCTCTACTATGATGCAGCATCTGATAATCTACTTGCTTACAGAGAAAGGAGTCTGGACCCATGATGGGGGAAATTTCAGACTGACTGTGCAAGGTGTCAGGGAGATGCAGAAATTAAAGATGTACCAGTGTAAGGAAAGAATGCCATTGTTAAAATTTCATCAGGTAAGAAATCTCATATTAGTTGTTATATCACATATTAGCTATCTTGACTAACTGTGAATTTTAATACTGTATTTGGGAAAACAAGCAGGTCTGAGTTTTATTGCTATTGACCTGGAAACTCTGAATGCACTAGCAGTTCATAGTCTTCTACAGTACTATTTTCTATCAGTTTCCTCACAGTAACTAACAACAGTACTGGTCTCCTGGGACACTAGCAAATTTACAAGGCTTACTGGGGTTTCCACAGCTCTAATTCTTATGGCGTTTAATCTGCTTGAGCTTGCTGGAAAGTCATCATCACCAGAGCTACTGAAATCATTAGTGACAATGGGACCAAATCAGCATTTACAACAGCAGAGTTTGCTGACTTTTAAGCAAATAATCTTAAATTAACACAAGTCCCCCTCACACACGGGAGAGGTGAGAAATATCCCATCTACAAGAGGTTGGGCTTTGTAACTAAGGCTAGGACTTGGCCTTAAAGGATCAAGATTTGATTTCTATGTCTGCCTCAGACTTCCTGTGGGAGTTTGGAACCATGTCTGTATAGAAAAAACATGTTCCATTCCCTCCATCCCTTTAGATTTTAAGCTTGAAGCTCCTCTGGGCTGGGTCTACTTTATCCCATCTGTCCAGTGCTCATCAAAGCAAGGTAGAGAGATGGGATGCTCCTGAGGTCTATGGTCATAGAAATACTAGCAACAAGTCACCTTTGCATTGATATTTTTGAATACAGATCACACAGCACAGCTGATTACAACAGCTGCAGGCCTCAACTGCATTTTCCTTGCACAACACATGAACATGCTCAGGGCAAGGATAAGCAGCCCCGTGGTGAAAGGAAATAGTAGGAGGGTTTTCTGAATTGCTTTGGTGGGTACAGCCTCAGCAAAGCCTGCAGGGTTTCAGGCACAGGGACCAGCCCACATCTGGAGCTGGGAACCAGAGCAGCGAGCGTGCCGCAACCCTGCTACGGCACATACCAGAGCCCTCAGAAACTTCCAGCTCAACAACAACAGGTATGCCAGGCACAAACACAGGCCTGAAGTAACTGAAACTGGGCTTGGTGATAGTTAATTATTCAGTCCTTAGCTGGGATCACTCAGCATTAATGTCAGGGCTAAGAATTGTTTGAGTGCCACTCCTGGCACCAAACCTCAATACCTTTGAAAAAAGCCAAAGAGTGTGTGTTAGCATAGCCAGTATATGTTGTTTGCTTTCACGCTCACAGAGGAAACTGTACCAAGGCTCATCAAGCAACTTTTCCCCAAGACCTGATCTACAGGAAACAAAATATCTACTTCAATTTTCCAGGCCATCAAAATGCTGACCACCGCTTTCTCAGCCAGAAACGGAGGTGGTGCCCTGTAGTTACTTCCCGCTTGATACAGAGGACAGTAAAATAATATACAAGTAATTTTACAGATGCTTGCAGATCCTTGATGATGGAAAATCAGATATGGGCCCAGCCTGGTCTGACTCCCAACCAACACTTCAATTGTTCTGCCCTTCTTAAACCCATGAGCTGATACTCCACAGGAAAGGCCAAGCACACAACTAGTAGAACAGATGGTACATTATGGAGGAGGTCCCTTTCCACTGTGCCTGAGGATGCCTTTCTCCACCAGCCCCTTCAGCAGCACAGTGAACAACAGCTCTGACTAGCAAGCAGCAAATGTGCCACCTGCAACACCCTGAGCTCTGCCATCCCCAGGCAGGTCCTTGGCAAACACTACACGCTTCACAGCCCATGGACAAAAGGGGCCCTTCTGTGCACAGCTCACCCAGCACAGCAGAGGCAGCCGTGTAAAACCGGCTCACCAGCCTCTCCAGCCAGGTTAGCCAAGTCCCACATGCCCTCCCAGAGGACCCAGCTCATCTGAAGGAGGTGGAGAGGAACATCCAATGCAGGACCACAGCAGCTCTGAAAGGCTAGCCAGGCAAGCAGTGTGTGACCATCCACAGGAAGCAAGAACCATGAAAACCCACGAGGCAAATGACCTGGCTTGTGTTATTTATGCTGACTTCACCCCAGCACATCATCACGCTCCCCCTGCCATGGAGATGCCTTCCTGCTGTCTTTCACACAGTAAAGACAGCAAATGATTTAGGGGCTGCTAGAAGGATGGATCGTGCCAGCAATCTTGCCTCAAGATTGGCAAGAAGCATCACAGTGTTTCATGGATACAACTGCAGGCTACAAGACCAAACACGTTGAATTGTTATATGCTTTTATATCCATTATACTTCAAAAACCAAAGTCAACTGGCACTGCAGTTCACCAGCAGAAAAACTCTGGCTTTGGTATTCTCTGTGAATGTAAGTCACATTTAACACCCATGTTTAGACCAAGGGAGCTAGCCAGATCACCCTGCCTTTTCAGGACAAGGCATATCGTTCACAGAGTGAAGAATGGAACAAGAAAATGCTGCGTGAGAAACTATTAACGAGCACAGAGTCACCCTCGGCACCACATATCCAAGGATGGAATAGAGGGGACCAGAGCAACCCAAGCAGGGAAGCATTCAACCCCTGAGCTTTGACACCCTCAGCTGTTCCACTGACTATCTACAGATACAGATACGGCACTGAAATGCAGCTCTGGCTCTGGAGAACCCAACCAGCCTTTGTCCTGCTCTTTAGGGGACACTGCTATAAGCCTGACCAGAGACAGACATGAAATCCCTTCTATCTCTGAACAGCAGGCCCTAGGCTGTTGAAGCAACTGGGTGTGTTGAGACGGAGCAGAGCAGAGCTATGAGAGAGATCCCTACCTATCAACTGGGGTCAAGCAATACTCATGGATGCTGAAGCAGAAAAGGCACGATAGCAGACATCCAGACCAGGGTTAGAGGCATTCTAGCTGTGTCCCTGGCTGCACTGGTCCCAGAGATGGTGAGCTGAGCTGCTCTAACTGCAGTGGAGCAAAAAAAGTGAATGGGGCAATACTGCACTGAACAGCTCCTCAAAAGCACCATCATTTTGTAGAAGACCCTCCCAAATCCTGCCAAAATAAAAGCTTGTGTCAGCATCAGACAGGCTGCTCCCTAACTCACCCACGCAGTCGGGCTGCTCAGCCCCCCACCCAGCTCCCTGGGAGCCCAGCAGGTTCTGCTGCTGCAGGACCAAGTTGTTCCCAAGGACTTACAAAGAATCCCACTCTGCAACAAGCCTCAGCTGCACCTGAAGCAGATAAGAGGTGATGATTTAATAAGAGGTGACGATTTTTGATGCATTTATATCAGTGAACCAAACTTGTGTGGTTTTTGGTTCTGTTCCAGTTCAGCAGTTCTCAGCTGAACCAGTTAAGACTGGCAGTGGTCTGACATGGATTCATGTTGGAAGCCACAATATTTTCAGACAAAAAGGACTGTGTGCTGAAGGCAGGAAGCTACAGTCAGGCCAGAAACCTTACTCCATTTTCCTGTGCCCACGATCTGTGGTCCTAGCTGAGCCCTCCAGCTTCTCAGGGGATTAAGAAGCTGGAAAACTCCATTGGGAATGACAAGACATGAGGGGTCTGAAGCTTCCATGGATCTGCTTTCCTCCTAAATCTGTGTAAGCTCACTGGCAAGACACAGAAGTACTCATTTCTACTGGCCGGCAGTAAGAACAGACCATGCCTCGCCAAAGGAAGACAGGGAACCATGTCCCACTAGGAGCAACTTAGGGCTCATTTTCAGAACAAAGGCTTTCAAGAAGGTTTTGCAGAGCCACCCAGTCCAACCCAACATCGTGGGGCAGGATCAGGCACTCCAGGTGCACATGTTTGCATGCCACTTGGAGAGGGGAAAGACCACAACACAACAGTTCCCTGCTCTGAATTACTTCCTGCTGAAGAATTCAGGTTTTAGTCAAAGCACTCTTTTAAACAGGCAACTTGAAATATTTCTGGCTTCGAAAAAACAGGAGAGATCAAAGAAACCAGCATCAAATTCCAAATTGTTTCTTTGATTCGCTGGCTTCCTGTTTCAGGGAAAGCCTGTAGCAGGTTTTGTAGCAATTTGTTTCTACATTGACATTCACAATCCGATTTGACTAAGGATACACACACACACACACCACCCCCTCCCCCCCAAAAGCAGGCACAGCTAAACCACAGTTAAAAAGAGGTTTATATTTACAAATGCAGAGCTCAACAAGCAAACCCTGCAGGAACTGTACTTGCTTAGGTACATTAGGTCTGTGAGCGGGGGTACTAGAGCAACCAGGACATTTTAACAATGGGAGATGGGTCAGGCCCGAGCTTCCCCTCTGTCGTGATAGTGTTGCTCTGCGGGGTGATTAAAAGGCACTTAGCGCCCAGTTTTTAACCTCGAGTCTTACTGGAATCACAAGCACGGAGACCAGATGCACGGCTGGATTTCTGGCAGGGCTAGTAATCCTCTAGAAACTGAATGCAGGCCAATCAACTTATCTGAGGAAATTTTAGCTTCCAACTGCCACACCAATACGTTACAAATCCCAACAGTCAACAAGCCTTAGACTTAAATCACGGTACTGTAAGTCGGTATTGGTTCAACACAAAAAAAAAAATAGAGAGATCTGGAGAGCACAGCAAAAATGGATTCAAGCCATCAGAGGACACACGCAAAAAAGAGAAGTCTAAACACAAAACTAGTCAAGCTGCAACAAAAATCAGGACTCGCACAAAACCAAAGCTGTTTTCAAAAAGCAATAACAAAACCAAACACTGCATCCAATTTGCCAACAAGCTTGACTCAGAGCTCCCCTTCCTTCCCCCCCTTTTCCTCTTTTTAAAATGTGCACGATTGTCTATTGGCTCCTTAGTTTTACTTCTGTAGAGATCCCCGGGATCTCTACAGTAAAACCAGGCATTAATTACTGCAAGAAATAAATCCTAGTGGAAGTCACAAAACAAGTTCCCTCTTGCACAGATCCCAAGTAACACACTGCATGTCCTGCACAGCCGTCATGCAAAACATCTCTACTTACCCACGCTCCCCCTTGCACAGCAATGCACAAACAGGTCTCTGCAGAGCCAGCCTCCCACAGACTGCCCACGGCCAGCCCAGCACTACGCGGCTGCTTCACTCAAAGGAGGCAATTTCACAGGCCTTCTCTTCAGCATGACAAACTGCCCAAGGGCTCTGCCCCTAACCACTGAGGCAGCCTGGCAAGCCTCACACGCCAAAAGGGTTCTTTAGGGAAGAGCCAGGACACTTCCCACCGGAGGGGAAAAAAAAAAATCAAACCAAACCAAACCGCCACAGTTCATGGAAGTTTAAGCAGTGCCACTGAGGGGGCTTGTCCATCTTAAATCAAGCTCCTGGCTGCAATAAAAAGTTGAGGGACTCAGAGGGCTGTTGAGGGCTGGGTCTTCACCTACATCTGCCCATGCAAAGTGCAATATCATCTTCCAGGCATTCATTTAGGGCAACAGACCAGCTCCATGCTATGTAACCAAACAGCGTCCAGCTAAGAGGACCAACTTCATTGACCCTCCCACGCTTCCACCTGACCAGTTTCATAAAGTTCCTGAGGCAGTTATTTCTCAAAACGTCCAACAGACAAAGATACCTCAAAAACTCCTTCCTTCAGGTCAGAAAAGATCCTCCAGGAGTGATGTGCATGATCGTCAGTGTTAGTCCCAGGGGTTTTTACATACACACCAAATAGCAGAGTAAAACCTGTTCCTGCTGTTTTAGAAAACCAGAGCTGCTTCTCACCTTGGAAAACAGAGGAGCACACGTAGCAGAGGGAGTGTCTTCAGAGATACCCAACATCTGTCAGATCTTCGATAAAGGGCCCACTCCCTTTCACCTTGACCCCTCCAGCTGGCCCACTGATGGAAGACCCTAACTCATTTGAGCTAATTCAGAGCAGATCACTACAGGAAACCAACACCTGCACCTCATAATGCCAAACTGATTCTGCCAGCAAATTCCCCACCAGTTCCTTTGCACCTCACTGATTAACAGCTCTTACTGGTAAGACAGACAAAATCCAACCCCGAAACCCTAATTTGATAGTGCAGAATGAATCCATGATATCCCTCCCCAGGGGCTCACACAGCCATGGCTGCTCACTGGGAGACAGCACAAAGGATAAAATGGAGCTCTCCCAAAAGGCACGTGTAAGGAAAGGAAAATGAAACATGTACCACAGAATACCCAGGGTATGTAGCAGCAGGTTCCAGCCCTGAAAAGAGTGTGCAGAACACAAATGCCCATCAGATGTGGGGGTGCATGTGGCTTTTGTCTCTTCCAGCAGAAGTTTCTGCAGAATACAGACCAACATACTGCTCCTCAGCAACAGCAACAAAGCACCTTTCACTGGCCATCCACAGGCTGCATGAAATGCACATACGTGCACATGCACACACTGAGGTCAAGCACAAGCACCAAGGACCTTCCCCTAGACAACTCTGAGGAAGCCATTCAGGTTTTTCTCTTGCTTGGCAAGAGAAGAATACTGTGTTCTTTGGAATTAAAGAGCCATCTAAGGGAAACTGACCGGCACCATGGTTCTGAGAACAGGATGTCGTGCTGGGGAAGGACCATTTTTAGGTACAATGTCATTTACTTCCCCTGAAGTTTTATACACACTCTTCACTTCAACACAGAAATTTCGAAGCATTACTGCTTTGAGAGCGAGGAATACACTTTTCAGACGTGTATTACAAGCATTTCTCATTTCTTAGCAAGTCTTCGCAAAAGGGGCGGGATTACGTTTGCTCTTTATGGAGGCAGAGAGCTACACAAAGGCTGAGTGATTTGCCCAGGGGTACAGGTGAATCAGTGGCTGGGACAGAACAAGGTGCCCTGACTCAGAGGCACCTGCTGTCAGCACAAGGCAATGTCACCCAGCTCCTGTGTTCCCTGAAGCCATGCTTAAGTCATCCTCTCCTCATGACACCAGTCTATTCCCAGTGAGCGAGTGCCTGTCAGGAATTCCCCAAAACACCAACAAGAATGATGGATTTTAAGAACCAATTATACCCAATGGAAGACAACCCCAAGGAAAAGTGGTCTAAGGCACACAGAGGAAAGCGCATCCCAACCTGTGGAACACAGATCCTATCTGAACAGACACCTCCAAGACACGTTCCACATCTTTTATACCATCCTTCCCTTCCCCACATCCTCACCGAACTCTGCTTTGCAGCGTGAGAGCAACTGCTTACACACAACAGGTGTTTCTGTATCTTCAGCTCCCAGTAATGCAGGTTAGTAGCTGGTAACGTGGAGGAAGAGGCAGCACTGCATTTCTCCAGTCAGCCATCTGTAACAACTCCACACACCACAGTGTGGAAAATCCCAAATGCTTTCTGATACGGACTGGGTTCATATCACACAAGCAAAAAGAATGCTTCAAAAGAGGGGCACAAGCTTCAGGAAGGATCCGCAGCAGAGCAACGATCCCAACTAAAACACAGACCAGTCACGGATCAGTTCCTCTGCAACACGCTACAGTTATATCACGTCTCCCAAAGCAGCATTATCAGTACAGATGGAAACTTAAGACAACAAAGTTAAAGCACGCTGGCTGCACCACACAGCACTCACCTTGCTGCCTATATCTTCTCGCTTGTTCCCAGGCTTGCTTCTCCTCAGCTTAATGGAAGGGGAGCGAAGGAGATTTTTGATCCGACTTGTTATCGTAGACCCTTCGACCGACATCATCTCTGGGTGCCACGGAAGTATTCACCCCACACAAAAACTGTGCCTGGGGAACGAGCCCAGGTCTGAGGCAGAAACACCGATGTGCTCAGCTTTGCTCCCACGCATTCACATATCTCTCAGTGATTCTGCTCGGGAACTCCACTCCTGTTACACTGCAAAGCTATTCACAGAGGCTGGCAGACTTTCCTTTTGCAGATTCCAGAGGATCAATTCAGCAGCAATCTAAACTGAAAGATGCACTGAGAGTCAATATGACATTCACAATAAATTCAAGTCTAGCCTCATTCATCGCAAGAAATACAAATGCAAGAGTTTATAGGCATGGAAGCAGCATTACTATTTTCAGAGGTTTCCACACAAATTATCATCCGTTTAATATCAATTAACAAATCCACACCAAATCCCAAATCCAAAATTTAGACTTTGCACTTCAATATCATCTTATGACAAAGACAAAAATTCCCACCCCTTGCTTTAGCTCCATACACATTCATTCCACCTTATACTTCACAGCCTGGAAAGCACAATGCTGTACTTGACTATTAAAACACCGAGTCGCAGAAAAACCCCGAGAACACACACGAGGGAGTTTAACTCTCCCAAATCTATCTCTGTTTCAAGTCCACCCAATTACACAGTGTGCGATACCAGATAATAAAGGCACTTGATGTTTCCCCGTCCCCCCAGCCCTATTTATAAAGTGGAGCGAGGAGGCACCATAGCTGCTGCCGAGGACCGCAGACCCCCGGCCCGACAGCTTCACCTTTCCCGAGGCGCCGGCGGTGGCCGGGGGGAAGAGGGATGCAGTCAGAGCCCGCAGTGAATTATCCTCCCGGCTTCTCTGCAAAATGGGGGCGGGGGGGAGGAAAGAGAGAGACGGAGAGAAGGGGAGAGAGAAGAGAGGAGAGGAGGAGAGAGACACGTCCAAGCCAGCACAGCCGGCAGCCTCCTCCCTGCGGCGGCAGCACTGCGGGTGAGGGGCCGCGCCTCCTGCCCCCGCCCCAGCCCGCCCCGCCGCGCCGTACCTCTCCTACCTGGCACCCAGGAGCGGCGGTGCCGGCGCTCGGTGCCCC
>VWZN01020004.1:114149-169672 GCA_013396955.1 Regulus satrapa | reverse complement strand
CTGGGGAGCCCGCCGGCGCTGGTCGAGCTCCAATGGGATCCGAGCGTGCGTACCCGCGCAGGAGGCAAGCGAGACCCGGGCGAAGGTCAAAGGCACGTTAGAGTCCGTTCTGCCGTGCCCGCCGCCCCTCAGGGCCCATGGGTGCCCTCCCCTCCCCGGCCTCCACCGTGCCCGGTCACCCTGCTTGAATCTGTTACTGTAGAGTCTCTGTCAAAATGGAACGCGGGTTGGCTTAGCATCCAAACTTAATATAGTAGTTCCCAAAAATAACCAAACTACACTTGCCCTGACACCGCCAACAACAGCTAAGCAAATACAGAGCATCCCTTGAACAGTGACACCAGAAATTTGGAAAATTGGCCCACACGTAATAGAAGAGGTAGGACAACAGCAGATGCCATTTAACCCATCTTGGTCTCTCAGAGGGGTTGAATTGTTGGTGTGGATTAGCGTGTCTACAGTTTGACAGCACTGTTCGTGGACCCTCTGACTTTAGTTGTTCCTTTCAACCAAAAGCATTTACAAACCTTGGGCGCTTCCTACCCCTTCAGAGTGGGTCAGCACACCAGGCCTGGGGGTGTTGCTGTCACTGGGGGTGCCACAGTTTCCTGACTCCCCACACACCTGCCTGGCCATTCCTGGTTGTCACAGATTTACCGCCTGTGCCACGACAGGAGCCTCGTGGGCAATGACAGGGAAGGGGACCGTGTGACTGTGTCACCCTGCTGTTTTGGGGCGGGAGAGGGGACAGAGGATGTCACCTTGCGCCCCCACAATTTGGGGCGGCCAACACTTCACAACATGGTCTGTGGATCTTTTACTGGGGCTACGATGTTCACAGAGGAGGTGTGGAGGCTGCCGGCAAAGACAAACGCATAAGCAGCTGAGCTGGGTATTCCTGGATGACCAAGGGAGTCCACAAGCACACAGTGGCTTGGTAGGGCCCCACTGCATAGGTTCCCACCTATGATGAAGTCCTGGAGCTCCTTCTCCCCTCAGATCTTCGAAGTTTTTAGTAGGAGACTGGCAGCCCACTGGCACATCAAGACACCCATGGAATCAGAAATTTGAACGCTTGTGGGCTGACTCCCAGCAGGTGAGAGCCTAGAAGGAAATACACTACAGGCTAGCGAGAGGGTTTTGCCCTGGAGCTGTCTAATACGTGTTCCCCGTGGAAGAGCTCAGAAGCCACAAGCTAATTCCTATGCTTGCCAAGTGGGAAGAGAGACAGCTGCCCTACCAAGCCATGGCAGCCACTAACCACATGAGAGGAGGTGGGGAGGCGGATTTCACAAGCCAGCAAGCCTGAATTGCTGTCAGAGGGCATCCATTCAGGATGTAGCTCTCTTTCTCAGCCCAAAGAGATTGTGTGTATCAACACTGGTCATACCAAAGCCCAAAAGGGGGGAAAAGAAACCAGCCTTCCATAGCATGGAAAAGTCCTGCTAGCTCCCTCTTCCTTAACATGCTCTGCCATTTATTGCAATTTGTCCTATGTCCTTGGAGTATCTTTCTGGCTCCTTATTGCCGACTGTGGGTGACCTGTTCTCTTTCCTGTCTTTGGTGATTGCCCTGTCTTCAGTGACTAATTCAAACCCAGAGTATTCATAGGAGATAATCCTTCCAAGAATGCAGGCCGTGAAAATTCGCTGAAGTTCAGGTGGAGATTTATCATGACAAATGATCCACATGGGTTATGGTCTGCCACCATCAGCACACTGCCACCATCACAGCTTGTGACCCGTTGAACCTGCACCACTGGAATTTCAGGAAAAGTTTGTTTGCACACCAGGTGGGATTCTGAGCAGGCACAAGGGCTTGCAGGACTAGGATCTTAAGGTTTATCTGGCCAGAAACCTGCATGAATTGATGGAAACACCCAGCGGCATAATAGGACACACTTCTAATCTCTATCAGCAACTTGCAGGAAGTGAATTTAAAATGTCATTTAAAGGTCTAACCTTTGAGAGCTTTTGTTTTGATACATGTGCCAGAGAGAAATCCATGCTTGTTGCTGTGTCAAAATGTCATAAGGTTTTGGGAACTATGGCTTTTTGAAAGCTATCAAATTTTGTAGGATTTACAATAAAATTGAAAGAGTTGGTAACCTTGCAGTTGTTTTTAAAATAGAAGTAATTGAAGTGAGGGGAGCTGAGTGTATATATAGAATCATGGAGTCATATGGGTGCCTTAGCTTTCAGCCCCAGACATAGTCTGCAACCCAAGAGGTGACATGTAAGAAAAAGGATTCTTTTAGAAAATGTGAATATTGTCCATTCCTACCAAACCTCTTGTCCTATTGCTCAGTAAGTGTCTTAATGCTAAAGGTGAGGAGAAACTCATGAAGGAAACCAGGCCTGCTGCTGCAGAAAAAATAAAATCTCTTTTCTAGGAAGATTTACACATATGCTTAGTTTTATCCAGGCTATCAATTCTAGTGAGTGGAACCCCTCACGGAGTGTGAAATGTGCACCAGTGTGTACAGGACTGGGACCTGGCACTGCACAATAATAAAAAATAAAAAATGTCGTAAATAGTTGTTAAAGTTCTGCTGTTCAACACTAAAGCATCAGAGTAATCAGATTTTGGAGAAACATGCATACATTTGGGAAAGAACCGAGGGATGTCTTTGAAAACAAGGGTTAGCTGAGATGTGTGCTTGCGAGACGCTGTTTAAATGCAAGTAGAATTGTTCCTCTTGTTGGAAGCTGAGCACAGCATAATGTGATTTGTGATTACAATTCTTTGTGTCTGTGAAGCGACTGAAGAGACAGGCTAGCTCTGAAACATCACTGGACTTCTAAATTCACTGAAAAGGAACCGGGACACGGAATGGATGTTTCTAACTTTCAGACTAAAAACTTTCTAGTTATTTTTGAAGCAGCACAAAATGTCACAGTTTATTCGGTTTGTCCTAAAGAGAAAGATCTTGCCAGTGGTTTTTAAAGAAACTTTTTCTATCGATTCATTAATAAAAATTGCTCTTTTTTTCTTTGATCCCAATAATACAAAAGGGAAACGGGCAGGAAACACCAATTTCTTCTAGGTATTGCAGTACAAGCCTTACCACACACCTGTTTCATTGTGTGAGGTACATGATTTTCCAATTGTAATATCCAATTCATGAAAGGTTAGTGTAAAACCCTTGCACTGGCTCTACAACCACTGGTGCTTTCACTGGAGTGAAACCAGAGCAGATGATGCTGTCCTGCATGGCTTCTGTTCTCCCAGCCCTATCCTCCAAACTGCTTGAAACTGCTTTTCATCCAGAGGCTGGCCAGTCATTGTGTCAAAACTGTGTCATTACAGGCACGTGTGGGGCTTGTGCTGGGGCAAGTGCTTCACTCTGTGCTTACCCACCCCAGTGCTTCCTGCTGTTTCTTTTGTTGTGCTGTTATTGCCTCCTCTCTACTGCCACAGATTACCTTTATTTCTGAACAAGGCTTGTATTTTTACAGTATGTTCCTGTAGGGCCCACCTCCACAGGGCAGCGCCTTGACTGAGATCAGTTAATGATAACCAAAAATGCAACAGGACTTTCAGCTTCTCTCTGGAGTCATGAATTCTTCCTTGACAGAAAGGATAATGTACCATGAATAAATTATGTCATTTATCTTTGACGTTTCTAGCATTTGGTCTTGAATTATGTGTTCTTAAACAAGTCTTCTGAGGGATGCCTTAAATAATGAAAGAACAGATGCTTCAACATATTAAATGCCATATTTTTAAATGCTAGGTAATGAAGTGTCGGAAAATGTTTTCCTCTGTTGCAGAAATCCTCTGTGCTTTTCTAAGAAATAGCATTTTGCAATAGTTCTGTAATCCTGTAGGGCTCTGAGCAAATGGAACATTTTGGAAGTGATTTTTTTTTTTTAAGTTATTTTCCTAGTTAAGAATATGGTCATAAAAAAAGAGCACATAAAAGAAGACACAAAGCAGCAGAGCAGAAGTGCTACCTGAGCCCTCCCAGTGTGATATTAAACCTTTCCTTGAACTTTTCCTCCTTACAAAGCTCTTCTCACTCCCTGTGGCCAGGCAGGGAGCATGGGATGAGGCTCCATGGGCTGAGTGCTGACGTGCTGAGGGCAGATGTGGTCCCATGACTGGATACACTGCACGCTTTCCAAACCCTCTGTGTGACGGGGCTGCAGGATGCTCTGTGCCTCCGAAACCCCGATGTGCTGATGCCACGTCGCAAGCAAGCCCCTGGGGGGTAGCCTGATCAACTTGGGGTTTTGCCATTTTGAATTGGTTTTCTTAGTCAGAGAAACAGATCTCAGAAAGGATTTCATTTTTTTTTTCAGGTGCCAATGTGCTGGAGCTGACCTGCTCTCTGGTACTAGAGGGAGCTCCAAACTGGAAGGTGTGGCAGCCAGCATGAGCAATTGAGGCCAGCTCAGTGACCAGGTGAGTTAGTCAGGGATCAGTGTCACACTCATGAGGATTCATAGCTCCCACACAGCTTAGAGGATGGGTTGACCACCTTCACATGTGCCTGCAGAAATCGTGGAGACAGAAATTTTGCTCCACAGCCTCACTGCTATGTTCCTGAGCAGCTTTCAGGCCAAGCGAAGAGCAGAGAATGCGTTTTTCCTACAAGCTTTAAACTCTGTGGAAGAAGAGCATTTGGTCTTCTTCTGTGAGGGCTGCCTACCCTCCAACCTGCAAAGTATCACAGTGCTGCTCTCCAGTTAGGATAATGACTGTCATTTCAGCCTCACAGGATGTTGATTCAGCAGGGTCATTATGCTTTTTTCCTCCTGTTGGCTTCTTGTTGGAGCAGTGAACAGCAGGCACTCAGATGTGGAGAGAGGGTGGAGGAGGAAAGATAAACAGCTTTGGTCTAGTCCAGAATAAAAATAACTAGATGAGAAACTAGACAGGTAGAGGGTAAGAGAAAAAAAAAAAAAAAGGAGCTAGCAGACAGTATATAGAAGGAATTTCATGTTCAACTTTTCTCCAACTATGTTGGAATTTCATGTTCAACCATTTTCCAACTATGGAAAATGACTGTGAACTTTATAATAATTTAATTATTAACCTCTTAATTAGATATTCATTTGCCCTGTAAAAAGGCACTGAGAATTCTTTTCTGGACACACAGAGGCCTCCAAAGCTCAATGTACAGTGTGTCAGGTGATGAAACCCAAACAGAATTAGTTGCTTTTGTTGACTCGTTTTCTGGCAGTGAGCTTTGTCCCTTCCTCTCTCTCATTTATTGCCACAGCTACAAGGGATAAGCAGAATGAGTTTCTGGAAATTGTTTCCAACCATAGCTTAGGCCTTTTTACCAGGCTCCTGATACCTTTCTTGAAATGTTTAGAATCCAGCAGTTACACAGGATCTTTTCTTCACGTGTTCCCATAGAAAAGTCATGTAGACATCTATGGTTCATAATGCATCCAGGAAGAATATGCTTATATCATAGACCCCAGCTGTGCTTTAAAAAAAGAAAAATATACATTCATGAATGCCATTCATCTGGTTGCCAGGAAATTGTGTCGATAAAGAGAAATCATGGGGAGCACAAACAAAATGTGTAGTATAGAAAATCTAGCTGAAGATAGAAAGTTACTGCTTAGAGAAGGCTCATATCCACTAAGGTCTAATAGTTTCTGTAATAAGACAAAATGTGCAGAGATGTACTTGGAAATCCCGGGCAAGAAATGCTCACTTTTTTCTGAATTAGAAGAATGTTTCCTAAACTAAAGGAAAAAACTACAAATCCATTTCAATTTTGATTCTATGGCTGCTATTATAGCAGGTGAACTAGTCTGCTTACATCTCACTCCTGTATTTCAAGGGATCAACAAAACCCATGCCCTCAATTAAAACTATTTTTAACATCATTAGCAAAGTGTGCAGGAGTGTCCATTCAGCTGCCAAGGCAAGGCTGAGCTCTGACTCACCTGGTGCCCGAGGCACACGTGCATCCGGCATGCAGTGAGGTGTGCTTCCAGGCCTGCTGTGGTGGGCAGGTGGGATTGACAAAACAGCATCTGTGCCGGCTGACTGGAGCCTGGAGGAATGGCTGCTGGGCTTCCCACAGCCACTTTGGGCAGCACGTGGCGTGAGCAGCCCTCGGGAGAGCCTCACCAGCACCTGAGTGCTGCAGGGGCTGACAAGCCTGGAAGGGGCCAGTGGCTCCCTAAGAGCAAGGCCAGAGTCCCCACTACTTCTGTTCCAGCCTCTCCACTAGTCCAACACTGGCTGTGTGAGCAGCTATCCCCACTAGCTGTGGCCTGGCCCAGACATTTGTGCATTAAAAATGCACAGCTTGTGGAGGGGGATAAATGATGTTGCAACCCTATTAAATTTCCACCAGAGGCAGGATCTGTCTTTGTTGGCCATTTTTCAGTGCAGGGGACGAGAGTGCTGTGTGGTAGCTGCTGAATGTAAGTGTGTTTTGCTTCCCACTGCCTGTGTGGAGGTTAAACATCAAGAACTGAGGCAAAACTCAGCCTGGACACTGCCTGGGGCTGGTCCAGGCATCCATCACCGTCCATCCATCACCATCACAGCTTTGGCTGGTCAGACAAGCCATGACATAGTACCCAGGCTAATCCACAGAGGGCCTTTCAAGCTTAGATCTAACAGAGTCTGGCCCCATTTACACAGGACCAAGTGGCTGGACAGTCCCAAAAGCCCTCGGTGAGACTGCGGTGTTGCATGAGCTCTGTCACTTTTAGAGTATTGTCTGGGACCTTAGATGTGGGTAGAGACAAGAGCAGCACCATGCAGATAGGAGAAGGCTGTCTCCCACTGACTGGACTGGAGACAGGGCTGGCAGGGACACAGAGATTGCACGTTGGAATTCTACTTGCAAGGGGAGTCCAGAGCTGAAAACTACATGATAGGAAAGCATTTGACTGAGCTGGTACTTAAATAAGGAATGCCAAATCCTTGTTCCCTTTTGTAGGAGTTATTTGTCTTCCATTGTTCTCCCCAATTACTGCTCTCTGGAAATACATACCACAGGATGAAATTACCATTGAACTCTGTGAGGAGTAGTAAAGGCCTCCCTTAGAGCAATCACTTTATACCTTTCCCGGTTTAAACCTTTCTGCAGTGAGTGCAGCTGCAGACATCTACACACTCCATCTTGTTGGCAGTGGGTTTAAGGTGTTTGGAAGGGTAGTCAAGAAGAACTACTTTCCACAAATGTCTTTAAAGTACTTAGAGGGCTCACTGAGCAGAAGCTGAAAGCTGCTGCTTGACTGCTCTCAGATCACCCAGAGGCCTGGGCTATTCTTTTTGGGCCAGGTTAGGTTAGAGAGAGCTCCTCACTGTTACAGGCACAGAAAGGGACCAAAAGATAGATTTTCCAGCATATGTCTAAGCAAATTATTGTCCTTCATATGTCCTCCCTCTGGCAGCATAAGCAAGAGCATACAAACTAACCATGTTCACTCCCAGACTGCTCTGCAATGGAAAGCAGGGAGCTGTTATTTTCCAGGTTCTGCCCTCACAGAAGAGGCCTTGCAGCTTTCTATGGGGCTAAACATTAGATGGGAACAATGCCACTGCATCACTTGGCTGATGTCTCCCTGAATGTTCTTATGTATTTAAGCCAGTTCTGCACAGACTGCACGGATGGCACTCAGCACAGAGGCTGGCCCTGGCCCAGGGACCTGAAAGAAGAGCTGCTTGCAAACCCCTCTCTGCTGAGCTGGTGTTCCCAATGGCCTGCTGTCTAACCTCCCCCCACTCCCCAAGAGTATGTAGGTCACTGTTCACATTGTTTTCCTCTGAGCCTCTGAGGACTGCTCCTGGTTTGCCACTTTGTTTGCAATTAGCCCGTACTTTTGTAATTGACCTAAATAAGCCTGTTTGTTTCATTTTCTTCCATCCCATGCCTTATGTTTCCAGAGAGCTGTAATTAATAAGAACAATGGAGCATGAATATCTTCTGCAAGTCCAAAGCGGGCAGTGCCCTGGCTGGAGTTAGTCCTGCTCTCAGTGCTCCGCTGCAAGCTGACATCGTAAACCACAACTCAGACAGCTTTGGGATTTGCCCTGAGAAAAAGACAGCATGACAGATCTTACAGCTTGACTGTGCTGTAGGGCCTCCACAGATACCTTTTATTATTACTACTGGTAGCAAAACTAAAGAGCTAGAGTAAAACTGTAAGTGAGCAAGCAAATACGAAAGTTCCCCTGATAGCAAGTGACATCAAAGGGTTAGATTGCCAGCCATGAAAACTCACCCATTTGTATTAGTTTTCACAGCTCCTCACTTTGCATCCCACAATCACACTTAGCACAGTGATGATGTTCTGAATTTCCTCTCATGTCACAACCCTGCCCTCCCCAGGAGCTCTGAAGTGTGAATGCTGGAAAATCAAATGCAACAGAGCCTGGAAGTTACCCCACTCAATCTCTCAAGCTGTTGGGCAATACTCAGCTGGAGAGGTTTCAGGCACGGCTTTTTGCCTCAATTTTCCCATCTGTTCTCGTGAACTCCTGCTTGGAGTGGAACATCTCATGAATGTTTCCTTTATTTGCACTACTTTTCGCCTTTCACACCCCTAAAAGAAAAAAGTCAACATCAAAACAAAACCTTGCAAGAGAGCTTTTCCCAAAAGTTCCCGTCGTGTTCCAGACCCTCCCGCAGAGAGTTCTGCTGCTTCCCACCGAGGTGCCCATCTCTGTGCCCCCTCCAGCAGGCAGGGTGTGTCGGGGTCCATATGTCAGGTTGGCACAGAGGTCAGCACCGAGGCCCATAGGAGGTGGTTACAGAGCCTGGAGAGGGCTTAGCACTGTGGCATTCCTGAACAGCAAGCTCCATCCTCTCACCTCAGAGATGCGGGAGGAAGGCACAGGGAATGAAATGCAAACTCCGTGTCGTGCTGTTTGGAAACCTAATACCAGAAATGCTGGCACTGCATCTATTTGTAGTTTTCCTGATGTGCTGCCAGTATCCTACCAAGTAGTATGCAGACAATGTCAGTCCCTTTGCTTGTGCTTCGTTCCCTAGAAAGACTCTGAGAAGATTTTAGGAGGTGTCAGAGGGCAAAGCCCAACTCGGACACAGGGTAGACTCTGTCCAGCAAGCAGGGAGACAACATAGAGACAGGCACAACAAGAGCTGTGGCAACTGGCTGAGGAACTGGAGTTTTCCAATAAACCTAAATTTTGTACCCAACTCTAATTTAACTTCCTTGGCAGCTAGGGCAACAAATTACCATAAACCCCCTTTAAAATCACCTCCATTTAACCTCTTGCTCCTTGACACAGACTTTGAGACCCAGGTTTTCCCCTTTCTCTTTAATATACCATGGCTTGCAAAATTGACCATGCAGAACAAAATCTGAACTTTTCTCTCCCCATGGCAACTGTAATTCAATTAAACAAGACAAACCTTGGACAGCAGTTGGTCCTTGGACAGGACGTGGTCTATAAAATACGATACCAGCAGGAGGAGAGCAAAACAAAACTCGTGAAACAATCCTGTTAAAAGAGATTTGGCAAATGAGTGCCCTTCAGGACAAGGAGACACACAAACACACAGGCTCTCTCCTTTCTTTAGTCCAGCACACTTTACACAGATGACAACAAATAGGAATGACTGGGATTAATGGCAACTTTTATGTGCTCGCAAGTCTATCTGAAGAGCACTCAAGCACACATTTCACTTGTATGGATGGATGCATTTGTTCTCGTTGCTAATGTGCAAATACAGGTCTGATTAGGGAAGCTTTCCTTAAGCAGTGCCAATGTGGGACGAAAACAAATGTCAAATACAAGAAAATTGCACAAAGTGCATTAGTCATCTGGCTGGATGATTGACTGAGAGGCAAATGTAAAATATAGCCCGATCACACTCTCACAGTAGTGAAAAAAGTGCAACACAGTGACTAAATACCAAACTCACAGCAAACCCAAATATTATTCTCAGAATGACTAGAATTAGGAAGGCTGGAAGGCCGGTAGCAACAGCCTAGAAATGTTGTCCAGGAAGAGGCACTATCTCCATCCCTTGAGTCTTTTAAGTCCTGGATGGAGAAAGACCTGACCAGCCTGGTTTGATCTCATGACCGGCCCTGCCCTGGACAGGAAGCTGGACTACAGATCTCTAGAGGGTCTTTCCTATGTAAATTTTCCTATGATCCTATGAGTGCCTATGATTTGGCATACAGAGAAGGCAACTACTGACATTGCCATGACAACAAACTGGGTTTCTGCTGGTGTTGCAGCTTCCTGCAAAGAGAAGAGTGCACGCTTCCTTGAGAGAAATGCTCACAATCCCCCAAGATTTATAGCACTAGATTCATTGGAGCTTTGCTTTCAACCCAGTGAAAGAATTAGTAGGTTATCAGCTTGTTGCACAGTCCACTTCTGCTTCTGTTTCAATTTTTTTCTTTTTTTTTTTTTTTTTTTTTTTGAGATAGTGAAGAGAAAATTACATGCAATCTTGCAAAAAGAAGATAATTACATCCTCCCCCTTGGGGAGACAACCAAAATGGCTTCAGCAAACACTCCCAGTGCCAGTGGGAGGCAGCCAGTCAGCAGCCAAGTGTCAGCTGCATGTGGCTCAGCACAGCCAGCCCAGTGCTGTAAAGTGTATTCCTTCACCCTTTGCCCCGTGGTCTTCCTAAACAGAAGCACACGAAGGGAAATGCTTCCAATGTTTTGTTCAAACACTGCAAATGAAATGTCAGCTGTAGTAACCAGGAGCTGAGAACTGGGAGCTGTGCAGATTCGAGGCAGCGGCTCTGCTGTGGCTGGGCACACACCCGGGGATAGCGGCAGGGCTCTGTGACCTGCGGGGTGCTGGCCTGCCCAAAGCCCCCCTGGGCTCCTGAGGCTGCGGGCAGAGGACGGGGATGTGGTGCTGCCACAGCTTCTGCCCTGGCAATGCCCATGGGGAGCTTGGAGAGCACCGGGGCCTGAGGCGAGGCAGCTGCAGCAGCAGCTCCGTGTCCAGACAAAGGCTCCGCTCTCTGCCACGTCCGCCTCGCACCCGGGACCGGCAGCACAGAGCACCTTCAGAGGCAGGGGACTGCTTGGTTTCCTGCACGCTTCCCACTTGCACTATCTGCCTCTCAGCCAGAGCCAAGGATCCAGCCCCCTGGGACTCACCTTCAGCCAGGAATAACTTCTGACTCGAGGCAATTTTAGTAGGTCACCGAGGCTGCTGGCTTTTTCCTTTGGCAGTTATGCTTTACTTCCTCACCCTATGAAAATTAAGTTTTCTTTCAAACATGAATGTGCCCCTTATAAGCTGATCTGCAATATAATTATTTTCTCCCTTGCTCAGCAAACTTTGTGAAACTGGACATTTTCCCCACCAAAGCCAGACAATGAGGCCTTGTCTACACTGGACCACAGTAGTAACAATTCCCACTGTGGCTGCCATCAGTTCAGCTCGCCTGGTGGGAGCCGTTTAAATAATTTTTTTTTTAATTAAAATATTTTCCTGAAGACTAAGCCTCCCGGTTCACGTTGATTGCCCCGCATGTCAGAGTCACAAAACATTGTGAGGTGAGATGTTTTTTGCCATGGACATTTGCTAAGGAAGCAAATTCAAAGCTTTGCAAAAGCAGTCATGAGCAGCAAGTCTGCTTGAGCCATTTTTTAAACCAAGGGGCCATTGTAATCTAGAAATGCAGACACTGGTTGGGGAGCAGGAGTTAACCATTGTTCTTGCAGAAGCTTTGCCAGCACCTTCTTTGCCTGTCATGCTTTTATAGCCAGCCACCTTAACAGAAGTTAAAACAGAATCACATCAGATCTACACCATTTTTAAAAGTATCAGAATAACCAGAGCAGGAAAATCATACTGCTGTGTTATCCACCTCATATGTGGAAACCTAGACATGTGTTTGAAGTTTGCTGAAGCTTGGCCCATCTGAAGCTATCCAGCCCCATAACCTGTCCCCCCATGAGAGGCCACACCCCAAACCCAGCCAGCCCCAGCCAAGCCAGCAGCTGTCCCCGCCCTGAATCTGAAGGGCACATGTGGGGCTCCCACTGGCCCCACTGTCCTTCCTGCTCCCACACAGGTTTGCCCAGGCAGAGGAACCTTGTCCAAGCCCGTTGCCTTTCCAAGGCTGAGCATACAAATGTGGCTCCAGCCAGGCCCCAAAGGGACACTGATGGTTGGTAAGTCATGACTCCTAACGTCCACGTCCAGCATGTCTCCCAAGTAAGGCACAGCATTAGCTCACACCTTTTCAAAGCTCAGCGCTGCCCGTGCCTTGGGCTTAGGCAGGGACAGACAAGGCTGTCTTACCAAGAGCTGAGCCCCCATGGGCCCACGGGGGCCAAGGGCTCGTGGTGGAGGATGGTGCAGCTTTACCTGTGCCAAGCCACAGCTCCTGCAGGGAGAGGCACCTTCAGCTGCTGTGTACACCAACAGCTCCAGCTTCACGGGATACCAAAAGAAACCACACACTTTGTCTCCATTGAGGTTTTTCCTTCAAGAGAAAAGAAACTCAGCAAGAATCCCTTCCAAAATTTTACTGCTGTTTTAGGACACCTTAGACTGGAACATGTTTTGTGAACAAGAGAGTACAGCCGGCAAGCCCTCAGCCATGTAGAGGGCAGGGTGAGCCAGAGGGAAGCAGAAGAGGGCAGAGGAATTAGCGTGATGCTGCTGCTCTTCAGCAGAGAAAACCCAGCATGTGCTTAGCAGTTACTTGGTGCCAGAAGGCGAGTGTAGCCACAGGCCTGGGCTTTGAGGTGCTGGTGTGTGGGTGCCATGGAAGGCCAGAGAACAGTGCGGGAAGCAGCAGAGTGTAAGCCCCTTTTCCTTACACAGAGGATGGGGCTCAGAGGTCCAGGCCTGAGCAGGCAGAAGGACTGGTGGAAGAAGGGGAGGAAGAAGAGCACCTGCCCCTCAGGCCAGCTTGCGCAGCTCCTGCAAGGGGGTCTGGCACACAGGGTGCTGTGAAGGCAGCAAGGGGTGGGTGGTGCAAGGGCTGACAGCAGCTTCCCCAGTTGCTTCTGCCAAACGACTGAGTCAGCTCCAGTGCAGACCCACCCTTCTCCGCTCACTGCTGCAGGAAATCCTGGCCGGGCACACTGAAATGGAAGCTACAGCAGCACGTGCTGCAGCAACATCCTTCAGCAGACAGTGTAAACACACCTGTGAAGCTCTTACTGTCCTGCTAATGGGCTTCTTGTTAAACAGAACAGCCAAGCTGCTACAAATCAAACAAGTCTTGATTATACTCTCACTCTGCAGAAGGTCTGGGGAGGGGGGGTTGTGGGGGGTGTGTCATCAGTCATCCCATCCCCATGGGCTGAAAATACACTGTGCTGTTCCATAAACCAGTGAGCTTGTGTCATGCATTCATCCTCCCTTTTGGTTTTTTATTTAGATCGAGTCCAGCACAATTTAAAATACAAACTGGCCACTTTTTAAAAAGATGATCGGTATTAACACTGGGGTTACTTTACATTTCTTGTCTAAAAATAATCACAGATCACTGGATCCCAAAGTCCACGGGTCCAAAGTCCATTTTCCAGATCCAGTGGCACCTCAGAGGCGTAAGAGTTTTATATCCTTGCAGTGCTCAGTAGCCTCACCTGCAAACTGCAGCCCATTGCTCGTGTAAGCTCTGGAGACCCATGTGAGCCTACAGACCTTGCCCAGAGGCTTTGTGCCCGTAGAGCCCCGAGAAGGCAGCGAAGAGCTGCACACCCGCAGGCTCTGCTGCTCTGCTGCGGGCAGCCCTGCCCCAGCAGACCCGGGGCTTGGCCAGCAGGACTGGGCAGGCAGTTTCATCCAGCTGTTGCCTAAGGAGTTAATCAGCGCTGAAAGCCACTAAAAATGGCACACGGCTTATGTCTGTGTATCTTTTTTTAGCTGCTATTTAATTGCCTGGTTCCAGCCCACGAGGCACGGCGCGCTGCGGCACTTGCCAGGGGCACCGCTCTGCGCCACGCGGGGGAATTACAGGGAGCCCTGCGCCCGGCAGGGACGGGAAAGGACGTCAAAGGCAGCAGGAAAGCCTGTCTCCTCCTCCTCGGAGCTGCTCCCAGCAGGCTGGCAGAGAGGCTGAGCCCTGCTCCTACAGCACAGCAACCTGCCTGCTCACACCCACAGTCAGCTGTGGTTGCCCCTTGGTACACCCCCTATCACACCCCCATCTCACACAGGCAGGGATCGGGGTATGCTGGCAGCTACTCCCATGCTGGGAGCTGAGACAGGCAAAATGCTGCCTCTGGGTTCAAGTCCCTCCACTCCGATTTCCAGCATCTACCTTATATTGGAGAGCCAGAGGCGAGAGCTGTGACTGCGAGGAGCCACAGTCCTGTAGCTGACAGCCCTGCAGAGAGCAGGGAACCCTCACACGAGCAACACCGACCAGCAAGATGACCACCATTAAAGCAAGGACAGGTCTTGGCGCTTTGTGTCACAGCAACCCTGCTGGCAGCAAGAAGAGGGGACAGCGGGGACATTCCCAAACACACCAGCACAGGTCAGAGCCCCAGGCTGCTGGGCTGGACGCATCATTGGACTCGACAGACACAGCCATAGGTCCCGAAGGCCTCCCGGCATCCCGATGTGCTCGCGCTGATGAGTGTGCGGGAGGCCGTGAGGCTGGAAGCCTGGGACAAAGGGCATTCCAGCCGCTTGGAACACTGCACGGGAGGTTTGTGCTGGGCAGCCTGTGAGGCTCAGGAAGCCGGTCAGGAGGACACACTGAGGCTTTCCTCTTCTTCAGAAGAGAAGCAGAGATTAAATCTTTCTAGGGGTAGAACTCTATTAACAGCATGAAGACAGGGAGACCTCCAGAACCTGAACTTGTACCTGTCAGACACCTCCAACTCCCAAGAGACACAAGATGGACAACTAAAGAGCAAGCTGAGCCAACACAAAATCCAAATGAACAGGAACAGCCAGGTACACTCTGGTGTAATGTTCTTGGCCTGTACCAGCAGTTAAAAGGGCACTGAGCTCAAGTGGCAAGAAATGGCATTAAAATTCCTCCTACCGTGACCCCACGTGACAGATATCCATTTAGATTTCATTCACTGCCAATTATGGACAAAATGGTCCTGCACATTTTTGGACTGCACTCATGGACTCACACCTGGCTGTAAGCACAGGCACCCTGTGACTCTGCACTGTCAGCAATTTATCTGTACCACTATCTGCATCTCCAAGAACACGACAAATATGCTGGGAAACACAGATGCCCAGCACAGATTGTTGGCCTCTAATTAGAAAGTTCTTTCCATTGCAAGCCTGACTGGATATACTTCATACTTATATTTTTTTTCTATTCCCAAAAGTAACTTTAGCCCTTAAAATAAGGAGTAATATAATAAAATCTGAGTTGTCTGATGACTTGAACCACAACGCAGATATCTGCACTGCCAAAACTTCTGCCTCAGAGCATTCATGGACCACTTGCCCAGGTCTGATGCCAGGTGTCACCAACAGCCCACCAGGTGTAATGTTCTGTTCTCTCTCTCTCTCTCTCCCTGTAACAAACTTTCAAAGCCAGTTTGTAGTTGACTTTGACTGGTTTATTTAGTTTTACACTTTGTCCCTCACATACAGTTAAGAGCCTTGTACTGTTAGATTTCTACAAAAATATCAATTTTCCAAAAGCAAAAAAGAGGGAAAGATATATTTTAATATATAAAAGGAAAAAAGCTAAATCTGACATTTCATTATATTCTTAAAAACATTCCAGTCTATTTACAGATGTGTAAAAAACCAAAATCTCCAGGTCTCTTGGTCAAGCGAGAGCGTGCGCCTTGCAGGGGTTTCCTTGGTTCTCCTGTTTCCAGAATCTTCTCATTAAGTGTCGTATTCTACGATTATTGCCTCAAATGACAGCATATGGAATTTTTAAAATGTTATGGGTAGAGCAAAGAGTCAACATTTAAATTCATAGCAAAATACTGTGTTGCAGACAGAAGACAGTGAAATGAGCAAAACCCAAGAGCATTTCAAACATGCTTGGTTGGCTGGTAGAACCCATCAAAGATGTTTCTCAGAACCGCACCAAATGCCACCTTTTACAGCCAGAATGGGGGGGCTCTCCTTAGTTAAATTACTAATAACATTTAGGGACCAAAAGGTTTTGCTGTCATCTCGACATCTTTACATTCTTACTGCAGTAACATTTTTTTTACTGCCCAGTGCCAAACGGTAAATTCACATCCAGCAATTTTCTACTACCAGGTAAGGAAGAGAACATCCCCAGAAGGACAGCATTTCTTTTAGATCGTGTGTGATCCGTTATCGTGTTACGGCCTTCTCTGTCCCACAGAGAGCACACAGCTCTGTGTGCTAATTAAAACTGGCTGTTTGGAACCATGAAAGAGTGAGGTGCAGAAACAAGGGTTAGTGGTTAGGAATTTAAAAGTAATCACAGCACAAGGCTTTTGCTGATGTTTCTTGCACAGGAGGAATTAAATCTATTGGCAAAGAAAGGGCCACGAGTTTAAAAATTAAGCAACTTCAGCCTATTGGAAATGCTCAGAACCAGATTCCCAGGTAAATAAATCTAAGTCTGATGTAGTGCTAGTAAAATATTTTAGTTACTCCAGATTTCTACTAGTTTAAAATAAGGCTAAAACCCTTAATAATAAGCAACATCTGTCTAAGTACTTACTGGGATTGTAAATCCCCTCTCCTAAGGCATTAAGTGACAACTCTAAGACCCTGAAGGACTCTCACGATGACCTAAACTTTCTTTTCCAAATCAGTAATGTGAGACTTATATTAAATATTATTAGAGTAAATATGCAAAAGGCAATAGAGTTGCATGTAACTACTTTAAAACCTACTGTTTAGAAAGGCCCAGGGAAAAAAAAAAATCATTTTTATGTAGTCTCTGGAGTAACTTTACACACACTGAGCTTGAAGGGCTTCTCTCTTCTGTGGCGTAATATAAATAATAAAAAGATGAGGAAACACCCAATGTATGTATATTCCCTGATGGATCTAACCTAGACATGGATCCAGAAGATGCAGCGTACTGAACAGGGCGTATGGTTGGACAAACACTGCTCCCTCTCTGTGGAAGAACATTACTCGCAACACCTGCACAACCTCAGTGCTGGAAGGATGAAATTCCTGGATTACTGCATCCCAAAGATGGGGAATTTGGAGGTGAGGGGGTAATCCCAGCTGCTGTTGCTAGAACAGGTTAAGACGTGGAATTACATTCCTAAACACAAAACAAAACTCATCATTGAAATTCTGTATGATTTTCAGTTTTCACGGCAACATTTTTGACCTTCTCGGAGCAGTTAAGAAGCCCCCCAAGCGCACTGTATATTTACAAACTTGATAGGAAAAGATTGTGTATACTCATTAACAAATCATCTCTCTGAGGCTGAAAACTTCATTTGTCAAGAAAACTATGAAAACAGAAATTGTGTACAAAAATATAAATATCTTTACAGTCTGCAGGCCCCTCACAGTTCAACAGTTGAACAGTGAAGAGCATCTACAGGTTATTGAGTAAGCAGTGGCAGAGAAGAATAAAAAATACATCTTGTGATTCAATACTGCCCTATTTCCCTGGTAATGAGCATTTTTGTTGACTTTTTTTTTGCTATACACAGCTTGTGCAAATGCAGTGAGAAACCTCTGAGTACCTTTCCTGAATTTATAAAGAAACGAAAGGTTTGGAAAGCTATACACATATTTTCATATTTACATTCACATGTACACCTCGCTCGCTTATGCCAGGCTACAAAGACTCCTGAAAGCATTCTGAGTTTTCACAAAGCAATACTTGGCATTAACATTCCCAGCCACCGCCACGCATCTTGAAGAATGACAGAAGGAAAGAAAATAGGACCTGGGAAAACACTCGCGCTACTTCAGCAGTGGATTTGAACACGTAGCAATAGGGTGCCCACATTTTCTTTCAACTCTCTGCAATTTTTCCTTACAGATGTCCCTAAGCATCAGAGGGGGAACTATTTATGTGGGGGCAGGAAGTGAGAGTGAGGACAGTATTAAGAAAGTTAACATACTGTCTTCCTTCTAATTACATCGGGAAATATATTTTTCTTCCCCAAGCAGTGAGAGTTATAAGTGTTTATTAAAATTTTCTGTGCATAAGCTCTTAAAAAGTCTCTGCTAGAGAACTATCTAGCACCAAAGAAAAAGCCTTTTCACTTCACCTCTGCAGTCTCAGATTTCCCTTCTGCTGCTCTAGGTATCAATTTTGGAAGTATCTACAACCTGATTTCTGCATATTTATCATATTCTGCTAATATTAAAACAAGCAAATGTGAACGATGCCATTTCTGCATAGATAATTTGCCTGATACAAAACCAGATAATCCATATTTTTTTGCCAACAAGACAGCTGCCTCCCTCCCTACCGGGGAGAGAAGAAAAAAAAAAAAAAATCTCTTTCAAGCGCCTCAATTTCTCTCCGTCCCTTGACAAACTATTTCTGTGAAGAACCCAATTTTGGAAGGATACCATGTGCCCAGCAATGGTTATAGCTCATCCTTGTTGTCTTGAGAAGGGGAAGGAGAACACCCAGAATACAACAGTGAGGTAAAAATACATCGACATGCTTAAAGTTTCCTAACACTTATTCGACAATTTGGGGCCTGCCCCTCAGATGAACACAGTGCTGACGCTATACAGAAAACAAGTGTTGCAGACAATGGATGTTGCTGAACAACGACACTGGCTCACACTGCACTTGATCTCTGCTCCAGTCTCATAAAAAACATCTGCACTTATTTGCCTGCTGAATTTGAAGGCAAGGTCCCAGAAGTATTCGACTTTGCAACCACGGGTGCTAACGTGGGCATTACTTTGTTATCCTGTCCTTCCTGAAGAGTTGCGGGTGATGAATTTTTTACCCCGCTAGGTGCCAGTTTTGCAACTACAGGTGCCAGTAAGGGCATCACTTTATTACTCTGCCCTTCTGAGTCCACTGGCACGCTCGCCACTTTTAAACCAAGTGGTGCCAGCTTGGGCATGGGCCTCCACGACGTGTCAGCATTACTGGCCTCTGGATTAGTCTTCATCTGCAAAACAGGTGGAGTCACGTTAGCGGCATCTGACAAGGTTGTTACTGTTTTGCCATTGCCACCACTGGTTACAGACAGATTGGAAACTGGATTCTTCATTTCAGTACCTATCACTATCTTTAAGACATCTGCCTCAGATGAAGGCTCCCCGGAGTTCTTGTCCCCATCACTAAGGTCATCATCTTCCAGGTGCAGCAGGAGGGGACTTAAAGAGCCACCACCTTCTGGAACTTCAGAAAGGTCCTTAAAACTGCCTCCCAAATGGCCAAACTGGAAGGAAGAGCCATCAGCAGCGGAGAGATCAGCGGCTGCTCCCCGACGAGCTTCTGCATCTTTATGAGAGAAATCGGAGCTGAGGGCACCAGGCAGCTCTGACATGGCTGAGGCGTCATCGTTCAGCTGCTGGTTGAGGAAGGCGATTTCGTTGAGCAGCGAAGTGAGGGTCTCATCCGTGTCATCACTCTCCTCCATGCTGCTCAGTATCTCACTTGTATCCAGGTCTGCCTCCTCCATTGCCGACGCTACTTTCCTCAGTTCCATTTCTATCCTGGAATCTTTGATCTGCAGCTTGCGGAATGACAATTCTTTGGGTTTTAATCTTTCCCCTCCAGAATCACCATCTTTTCTCCTGGTTTGGCTTCCTACAAACTCACTAATGCAGAGCTTTTTGCCGAAGGACTCTGGAGGGTCCTTTGTACATGATATGTTCCAGAGTTGCGGAATGGCATCTTTATTTTCAAAGAAAACTTTCGTTGAACCTGTGGTATTCCTTCCATCTCCACCACTTTCTCCCAGACACGGTTTGGCTTTTTCTTCTGAAAGAACGTTGTCACTATTTGTAGTTTCAAGAGGTGCTACAGCCAAGGACTGCTCGGAAGCTGGAGTACCTGCAGCTGCTGTTGCATTAGAATTTTTGTTTCGGTTCAGGTTTAGATTCATGCCCGCTTCAGCAGCCAGTGATGTTACATTAACAATCTTTGGCATCATGAATGAATCTTCGCTTTCTGCAAAACCAGACAAAGAAGCATCCATCAGGATATGTGTTTACTGCGAGATAATTCCTAACCAAGTATAATTTGCTCGCATTCAGATCTTCCTCAAATAAACTGCAATTTAAACTGCTTACATGGCTCTGGTCAACTGAAGCTGTAACACACTAATGGCTTAATTTTCAACTTGTGGAACAAGAGCAAGCTTCAGTGCAACTAACTGCAATGCTTACAGTTCAGATGGTGATGCACAAGTCAAACAAAATGACAAATTTCCATCTTACTGGTTTTTTATGCTGTGTTTTTATGATCACATCTTGCAGTACTGGTTTTGTGTGCTACAGAGACGTTCCAGGGACTAAATGATTACTTATTTTCTCCTTTCTAGCTGTTTCCTGCTAACAGCACTCAGATTTTTCCCAGCCCTAAATCTGAAGTGAGCTTTCCTTTCTCACTATGAGCAAACAACTACAAGGAAGCAGAAAGTGAGTGCCTTGCTTTTAGCACAACAGATGGCAAGCAGAACCCTGCTGGCAGGAACCACCGCACACCTAGATCCAATGTACAGCACGAGGTCCTGGAAAACAGCCCTCCCATGGGCAGCAGAGCTGGCAGGGTATGGGAAAGGGTTGTGCCACAGTAAGAGCCTGGATGTTACAGGGAAACATTTTCAGTCACCACTCTGAACTGAAGCTTCCCCAGGAGGATGCACTACGGCACAGAGACATCCAAGTATCCACTTACCCTGACTTTCCTGAAGCTCAGTGAGGTGAAGGAAAGTTAAAAAGCTCTAATCCATCATCTCCTAAGGGCCCCTCTAAACTGTTCAAAACGTTTAATAGTGATTTTCTTTGAATACCCAAACAATACTCGCCTATCATTACTTCCTAGGGAGAAAGCAATTTACCTTCAGTTTTGCAAGGATAATGCTCCCTGCAAGCAAGCACAAAGATCCATGATAAACAAAGAGTTTACCTGAATGGGGTGCTGCAGCTGATACCACCGTTGAGGGCACTGGATTTCCAGCAACAGTTGACAGTGTAATAGGAATGGTTGAGTTAGTAAGGATTCCTTTTACTTGGACAGGAACTGTTGATCCTGGCAGTTGAATCATAACAGAAGCAATACCTTATCCAAGAAAAGCGAAATAGGGGATGAAGTGGAAACAAAAGCCTTTCAGATATTCAGACACAGTACTTTCAGATACTCCTGGAAAACAGGAGCTTTGCACTTCAAGGCAAGAGTTCACATTATAACATCTTGAAGTAGTCACAACAGAAATGCAAACTGGTTATGTGACTAGGAATTCTTGCCTATGTTTCCCTTATTTCTGACTAGCAAAATTTTAATCAATTTCACTTAACCTGTTGATAAACTGACAGTTTGAGTTAATGACATCTAATCTCTCTTATCAGAGTCAAGTTCTACCTCAGTCAAGTTGCAAAAAAACAATCTGAAATATTAAAGCAAAATGTAGTAACTTCATAAACTGCTCTGCACACACATGAAGAGCATTATACTGATTAACACCATGCCACGTGATCCTACCTGGCTGTGTTGTCATGGTACTACCAACCCCTCGAGGCTTTAATTCAGCCTGCAACAACGTGGAGGGAACAGCTGCCACCTGCCCTGGGACCAGGGGGCTCTTCAGTGTGAGCACCTGCCCCTGCGGAGTCATCACTACGCTTGCAGCCGTGAGTGTGAGGGAGGCTGAGGAGTCGTCTGCAAAAGGAGAAGGATGTAAAACACTCATTTATTCTGGCACAGCTCTGGCAGGAGCCATTCTTTTGAACCTTCCTACTTTCATGACGTGAAGGCCTCCTCAAATTTTGAAGAGAAGTTGAACGCTTCTCTGCAAGTTCTCAGCTACAAAAAAGCTCTCCAGCGTCTAAAAACTCTGCCATTTAATTTAAGAGCAAACTTCCACTCTGTTGAGAGCTAGCATTTTGAGGAGGGAGGTTTTCAAGAGTCTGTTTCTAGCAACTCCAGCATTCTGGGGGTTGAACTTCAGGTTTTGAATCAGTAGAAAAAGAACCACCTCCAACTCTTAGAAATTACTGCTCGATTGCAGTGAAACTCCCCGAGATCAAGGGACAACTTACTAAGAATTTACTTCCCATCCTTCTGAAACTCTGAGGTCCCATTCACCTGAAGACCTCAGTCCTACTACCTTCTTACTGAAAGCAGTTTCCACGCCTATCACAAGGACATTTCCTGGTCCTATGCACAATTCTGTTGAAGGATGCACAAGCCAACTGGCATCCTGCCCTCCCACGGGGCGCAGCTTCAATGGCTGTCTCCCCTCGATGCAGGAAATGCACCCCTTGCAGCCCACCTGCGGCCCGGATTCCTCTCCTGGCAAGTATCAACGGCTTGCCCCTCCTGCTTGTCATGGCTATCGGGGCCGGCTCTTTGTGGGCAGCAGAGGATCCTTCTTGCTGGGTGCTAGCAGTGGAGGGTGCAGCTGATTTCTGCGGCTCAGGTTCCTTCTTCTTTTTCTGTGCCTCTATTGCTTTTTGTTTAGCATAAATATATTCCAGTTTCTTCAGGACAACCTCTTCTGTCTTTCCTACAGAAAAATTATCAGAGAGTCAGCCTACCTTCAAACTCTCTTTCCAGAACTAAAATGCTAAAGGCAGACCTAACAATGTGTTAAGCTGACACTGTTCAATTACTATGAAACAGATAACCACCATCCCCACCAAATAAACAACAGTATATTTAATATTAGAGAGAAGCAATTACCTATTTATTCCAATTTTTTTTTTTCCCTTCAGAAACATCCACATTTTAGAATTTACCTGCCGCTTTGATAAGTAGAAATCAGCCTGGACAAGCACAGGCTCTTGCTGAACAAATGCTACTTGAAAACACCCACAGCTATGAAAAAATCCTCCCGTGTCTCCCAATGATAAACATACAACTGCTGGACAAAACGTTACCTTTACCTGGAATTAAATTTCTTGGACTAATGGACCCTGTTACTCAAATGACATTTGAATGTGAACTCACAGTTTACCATTGCCATAAAAATTCTAACCTTGGGCAAACACACAGATTTCAGAAAGAATTTGTTTTCTGCATATACACACAGTTTAATATGATCCAAGTCCAAGTAACAATACTAGTTTGTTTTTGGCTTTGTGTTTATGTTCTAACATTACGGTATATCTTTAATTAAATTATATTTAACTAACTGTCCCCAGAGATGACTTTTTTCTCATCAAATTTGAGGTTTTCACTAGGAATGCAAAAGATCAATAACTACTTTTTGAAGTTATTTGCTTTCATTTTCTGTTCAAAAGACCTCCCCATACATTTCTAGATTACTAACTAGACTTTACCACAACACTTCCTAGCTTTTATAAATCAAACACCTTACACATGCATGAATGGACTCACATAAATACAAAATATTTAAGTATCTTTCATTTCTACTTTACAGGTATTCTACTGCTCATATTCCCAGACTGCAAGATTAGAAGAGTATTTTGTTTGTTCAGTATTTTGACACTGGCTGAAAATGCGTCACAGCTTTCCTATAGTTCCAAACGAGACAGAAAGACACAGTAAGTACAAGACGCAATGTTTGGACGAGCAGCAGCTTAGAATCTACTGCAGTTTTGTTCTGTGTAAGAGCTGACACTTTCTAGCCCCTAGGAGCACTGCTTCTTGGGAAAGCAGCACAAGGAGTCATTTGCAAAGCCCTGCAAGGAGTCTGAGGTTTCCATACTGACCAAAGACAGCTGCATGCAACTGTGAAAGGCTGAAAAGGCATTTCAGCAAGTGACCAGGGACAGAACGCAGCGACACCATCACCCCAGCCTTCCAAAGGAACCTAAGCCTGTGACTCCCAGCACGGAGAGCATTCTACAGCTCCCTTAGGCATGAAGGAAAACAAAATCCATTTTTATCAGCATGATGAGCCTATCACTGAGGCAGAGTTCAGCACGACTTCGTTTGGCATCACGAGTCTGAATTTTATGTGAACCACTGTCACACCCGGATCCACCCATTACTCCACACATTCCCATTCCTAAAAGCCTTTTCTTGCATTATTACAGCTAGCTTGCATACAGAACCAGTCTCACCTGAAAGCGTGGATACTTTTCGAATCAGACCATCTCGTTTGCGTGTCAGTAACGTCTTCTGTCCAATAAACTTATCTGCCTGATCTGTCAGTCCTTGGATTTCTTCAAAGGCCTAAAACAGTGTCAGGAAACTGATTTAGAAACCAGTGACACAGAAAAGAATCATTTTTCCTTCCCATTTACAAAATTTATTTTCAAATTTCTGTAATCCTGAGAAACTAGGATGGGAAGCATGTGAAGTACTGTGAGTGCCAGCTTTCCCTAAATGCTGGTTGAAGATAAACATCTTGTTTGCCCTTCCTCCAAAGGTCAGCAATTTTTAACAAAAACCCCAAACTTTTATCTCCCAGCTTCTAGGTACAGTTGATAAACATAATTACGTATCTACCACTCGCGTTTAGTTTCCTGTCATTTACATCTTTACAATTAACATTTAGTGTCTGTATAATGCCTAATGCAATGCTATCATCTCAAGCATTAAAAGTAAGGCTTCAATGGATTTTAAAACTTCCTTATGTACACAGTAAACCACTGAAAATCTAACCCATAACCTTCCATGATTCACAAAGATTACAAGGGGAGGGCAAATCCAAAAAGATATGTTCAAGTGATCAAGACTAAGCTTTTCGGAATACAGATCCTTTCAGGTATTGCTTTACTCTAGAGAGGCCTGCAGAGATGACAGAGGTCCCCTCTACACCGGGATGTACTTGAAGAGTTCATACCAGCATAATTCCTCTGTCCAGATTAAATGATCCTCCTCTTCACATAAGCTCCAAAATACCTACCTGCTTGAGAATGTAGCATTTGGAGACCTTGGGAAGGTTCAGCAGCCCCAAAACTCTCTTCAGCTTGTCAAAGAGACCTCTCATTTCATTACGCCGCCGCCGTTCATTGGCCGTGTGCGTCTGGCGGTAATGAGCAAAGGCCTCTGCCTGGGACTTCAGCTTTCTCTTCCAGGTCTGATGCTTCTGCTGGAGGAGCAACCAGATTGACCAGTTTAAGTAAAAAAGGCAATTTAATGGCAGACAACGTTCAAATGCATGAGAGATTTACAGCTTTTCTACAGACACCTGAAGATTCCATGTCATGCTATCCTGCTACTATGTCTTCCTCAAAGTTCAGGATCAGAAGCACACACAGTAAGAAATGAAATGCTGACCAAAGAAGTGACCAGCATAATCACATCAACCCTAACAGAAAAGAGCATGAGTCCCTTCAGTTCATAAGCTTTTATTTTTTGCAACACAAGGCTACTTAGATAAAATCACACCATTACAACAAAATCACTTATGTTTGAGCCAAGCCTTTTTTGTTTGCTTGCCAAGAAAGTCTACTAATGAATGAAATAATTACATCAAATAGAGGAGACTTAAATCTTTCCTAGAGTTAAACTAGTTTGATTTCCATTTTCTTTCAGAGGTTCATATGGTTGGTGCCAAGAGACACTGTTAAGTGAGAATGTGAAAGATGGCATTGACGTTTATCACCCCAGACATCCACCAATAAACAGAATGTGCCCAAGAGCCTCTGGTTTTGAATTTGCTTAAGTTTCTACAAAGACTGCCAGACAATAAGCAAAATTAATGACGTCCACAGATTAAAAAGTGTTGCATCATCATTACTATTCCGGGTTTTGTACAACAATGCTGTTTATTTAACGGGGAAGTAATTAACACAGTTTTTTCAATAATTTTAGGTCTGCTTCCAAACCCAGGGCATCAGCAGAAAGACCCCTCAGATGTAGTGATACTATTTCAGAGCCTGCTGGCCTAGGAGGAATCTGAAGACTTGTCTCCTGAAATCCAGCTCTTGAGAGCCATTTTCCCCTCACAGGCAGACTTGAGCACAGTACAGCTGCAACTGCTCCTGTGTTGGCCATGGGTTCCTGTCATGGGAGGGCCTTACAGCAAAAATTCAAGGGCAGAGAGGAAGACATATGGAAAAGGTGAGGCATCCTGAGACAGAGCATCCTGGACCCTAGTCCTGTCTCAGGCCAAGGCAGACATCCCATTCTGCTCTAATAATAGCTCTAATAGCCAAGACATACACCAGGTTCCCACCACAAAGGCCCACCCCACCACAGCAGGAAGCTCTAGAGCTGATGTCAAGTGTATCACAGACAGTTATGGACAGAGAAACTGGCTTCAGAGCCGCCTGAAAATACAGCACAAGATTCTGAAGGACTGCAGTGAGGTTTGGTTTGAAAGGATTCTCTGTAATCTTTAACTTGCTTCAACACATATTTAACTTCTGTTTTCAGAAATCCTTCATCCAGTGCTGTACCCACATAATTCTATATACTGTCCTCTTCAACAGATAAAAATATTGCTCATTTATTAAGTGTGCTGCAAAAATTATTCATGCCAAGAATACAAAACCTAAGCAAACTCAGTCATAAATAAAAGTCAGATCTTCCTCCCATATATAAAGCTGAATCTGAAACCCACTGATGCCAGCACCAGCCCTTTTGCCTTAAGAAGATTTGGACTGAGCAAATCCACCCCCAGCATATTTGGTTTCTTGCATTTAATCACAAGTATCTGCAAGGCAGATAAATCACATTAAGAGCTGCATGTGAGATGAAAGTTTATCTTTAAAATGGAGGTGTGATACTAAAAGGAAAGAGGAGAGCAAACATATACCTTTGAATGTTTTTCTGATAATGTTTCATCCGAAGAATTAGGAGGATGGTATCTGGAAGAAAGGTAAAAAGTTTTTCCCAATGCTACTCCATCTCATACACTCTATCCTCATTAACTACACCCCAACAGAATCTAGAATCAATAAAGCTCATTTTTATGCCTTGAAATTAACTTTTCTTGTGTAACTGCATAAAAGCAGGTTACTCTTGAGTTTTCTCAAGAAAGTGAACTCTTATCTCCAACACCATCATCCTGGAAAATAACTGAGTTGTTCTGAAAGCTGTGAAATTATTTCAGAGCGCAAAAGACAAACTATTGCCTGTTTCAACTATATGCCAAAGAGAATAAATTCACTCTGTTAGCTGCATAAGGTATCTTTTTAAATGATGTTTTGGTTGTTTTTAATAAACACAGATTTAATACAGGTGACAGAGCAGTCCCTCCCCCCACCAAGAACCACCAATCAAAATCCTCCTATGTAACAACAGCAGCTTCCTCATATCTCAGGAGCTGCAACGAAACAAAGAAAACACATTTGAAAATTATTTTTTACAAAACATGACACCTGTTTTTCTCTCTCACTGAAAGATCTTTAAAATTTAAAGTGAAGTCACCACCTAGGGATAAAAGTGGAGCTGTTATCCTTAAAGGGAGAAAAAAGAGGCAACTATCTGGTAAATATATAATATCACCAAACAGTTTTTTCAAAGTTTCTAAAAAAAAAAATAATCTTCAAACAAAAGGAACTATAGATGCAACTACAGATGCAATGCATTCCCCATTCTTTTGTTTGATGCAACTGAGAACCAGCCATGACTATCATTGCATTCCTCAAGTAAGCCATGTTTTTATGTCCCCTTTGTCATTATTAATGCAAGGGCAGCGCCAATAACAAAACCAAACCAACCCAAAAAGGTTAAGCCAAGCTATCCAACCGTGGCAGACTATATGCCGGTAAGAAAATACTTTTGTTGCTGGGGCAATGGTCCAGAGACAAATCTTTCATTTACAGGGTCAGGGATTAACCTAACGACTGCCCAGAAGTCCACCAGCAAGAATAAACAAAGCTTGCGAAATCTTATTTTAAACAAAGACAACCCTGCTAATTTTCAGTTCGCAAGAAGGGAGGCTATTCACTCATGAATTTTACATAAGAAGACACATCCCCCTAACAAAAATTACTTAGAGGGGAAAAAGAAAAAGGCTCAGGCACGTTAAAACTACTCGTAGTGCAGCCAGCACCGCCCTCACAGACCGGCACGCCAGAAGCCTCGCCCTGTCTTGCCAAGCCGTGCCACCGTTGGTGAGTGGGCCCGCTCCACGCCAGCCCAGCAGCAGGACACAGCACTGCGAGCAGTGCTCTCCAGGGGTGCTTACTTCTGGTCGGAGGGTTCGACATGAGCAGCTGTGGCCTTCAGACGGGCAATGTTAATCTTCTCTGAAAGCTCCTCCACGGTCTCAATGTCCACCTGCTCGTCATCCTCTCTGTATTCACACGCATCCTGGAACAGTTTTTGTTTTGTTTTTTTAAAATGAGTATCTACGCAGCAATAGAGCTCAGGCCAAAACAGTTTCACTTCAGTCTCAAATGAGATTACATTATAACATTTAGAACCATTAAGGAATCAACATCTCCAGCTACACTGGCCAATAAACAGTGCTAAGCAGAGGGTTACTTGAACTGTCAGCTCCAGGAATTCCCCATGTTAGCAACTCTGTAAAGCACATTTTGGAAAGGCAGAATCTATCTCTGTCCTTTACGTTCTTATTACGGGTGAGAGAAAAGTTTTCACAGGGCAGAGATTTCCTGCCTCTATTTTTAAGTAAGATTAAACTGCCTTTACAGCCTACTACCATACACTCTTGCTAACTGACTTTTTTTTTAAACAGAATTTAAAATAATTGTCACCTTAGTGATGGTCTCTCATACCTAAGACAGCAAAAGTCAGAATATGATCCAGTCAGGCTTCTTTGGATCATACGGTAAACTGCTTACATGATGAAGAGTAAGATTTTGGCACTTTCCAAAACGCTGCCAAAATGCTGCCCAATCGCTTTAAATATTTATTATATTCCTTAGAGTATGTTTTCTCCATGCTTGCCTGACCAAGAAAACTTGCTGCTTTGTGAAGAGAGTCACCCCAGGTGACACAGAAAAGAATCATACAACGAGAGTTACATATCAATCTTGTGGCCATCTCTAAGTCCAGGTGATACCCCTCTCCCAAGAAAACATGCCTATTCAACCAACTGCTTTGTATTGAAGTTTTTCGTGAAGATTTTTACATTATAATCTTTGATTACAGAATGAAGAACTCTTTCTCCTTAAGCCAGAAAATGTAATTACACTTCCATTCTCTATTTCACTCAGCTTCCTGAACTACCTTGACTCAACAAAAAAACATCCAAACAAAGATACTATTTAAATCACAGAACTATGAACAGATATTATATTGAAAATACTGCATCTACAAGAGGTAGTGGCAACATTGATCTACTTTATACGAAAGAGCACTTCACATTCTTGCCTGCTCTCCTGGGTCATTCGTAAGTCCACCTTGATGCTGAAAGCCTCCTAATACTTTCTCTAAGCTTTTCCACTTTATACAGTGACCCTTACGTGCAAGAAATGTGTATTGGTTTTGTTCAGTGGGCAGGACTACCCTGTCTTAACTACATCTGGACATCATTACATTGCAGGAAACATGGTCAGGCATGGTAGTTCAAAAAAGATGCTACAATCCAGGGAGTAAGAAGAAAAGCACTCCAGGAAAATTAGCTAACTACATAAATAAACACTCTTGTCATACAGTTTGCCAGTGCTGGTAAGTTATACTGGGCTAATCAAAGGGTTGATAGCAATTATGCAGGCTAGAGCTGCTCTAGAATTGAAACGTTCTGCATGCCATCATATTATAAAAATGGTATCCAAAACCCAGTATGTGGCATCTTTTTCATGAAAGATGGACAAAATAACCCCAGAAGTAAAAAACTCCACTGCCACCAAGAACTTAAGATCTTTAAGTTTACGCATTCTGAAAGTGGACATATGAAAAACAGAAGTAATTAATTTTTTCATTCTTACATCTAACAACAAAGGGAAAAATGCTTCTGGTTGGTAATCTTTCCTCTCTAGCCCTGAATTCCTAGCAACAGGAAAAATATCACAATGATGAAGATCACCAGCAGTAAGTAGTTCTGACATTAAGAACAGTTATTCCTACTGAAGTACTGCCAACCTGCCATAGGCTGAACCTTACCCATAGCCCAGCGTGACTCTTGAAGGTGCTTGGGGAAGCCTTTCTAGCATCAGTCAATCCATACTACTTTCAGTCTTTCCAAACTACTTCCTGTAGTTGCATCAATTCTAAATGCCTTTGAGTAAGGGTAAAATTCCTTACGGAATTAAGAAATGACAGCACTTTTTCCTCTCTGCATTTCAATGCTTGTTTCTAAGCCCTCTCCTTTGACTTTTGTCTGTTTCTGGCAGCCTAAACCCTACTGCTGATACATAAAGAGCAAATTGCCTGATAGTAGAGGGTCTCCAGTGACAGTGCTGAGGGAGGAGGCTCCTCCTTGGGCAGTATGTAATGACAGTGGATGTCATTACACACTGCCCGAGTAAATGTGTCATTTCTAGACCTGCCTTCTATGCTACAATGTCTGCAGGTTTCACACATGGTCTGACCTAAAAGCTGACAACACGCAAGAGATCGTTAGAATTTATACTGGCCACAAAATGTGTCACTTGCACTTTCTATTAAACATACCACTTTCTAATAATTTATAGCAGCCCTTGTAATTTCAATGTTCGGCTCCGAAAAAGAATGACTGAAAAACACTTTTAAACAACCCTTTCAATGCAGTATCTTGCCAGACAGAGAAACTGTGTTTAGAGTAATAGGCTGATCCGTGGGGCTCTTATCTATAGCATTCCAATACCAGACAACCCCTGGCATAGTCTTGGTTTACACCAACAAGGACTCGTGCACAAGCAGGAGCCACACTCTGTGATTTAGCCCAGGCCAAGCAGTCCTTCTCAGCTCTGTGTACAATCACCATGCCCTGGAGATCAAGAATTTAACATCACCTCCCAAATTACCACACTTCAATTTGTTTGGACAGCAGGTCCTGATACTCATCAGTCTGCTTCTGCAGATATTCCCAGAAGGTTTCATTCGCATCACCAAGCCTACAATGATTAACCACCCTAAGCCTCTCTTGATGCAACTCAGGGTAGGAAGTGAAAAAGGGCCAAGATACCATCTCAGGAACCTTCTTTCTGTTGAGCAGAGGAGACTAGAAAAGTCTCTACGTCAAGGACACAAAGTCAGCACGAGGTAAGAAGGTAATCTGATGGGCACTGATATCCAAAACTAAGAACAATTAGCCTGTGGAAAGATGTGCTAAAAATTAAACAGTAACAGCTACTACAGGTAGGCAGCAATCTTCCTCTCACTGGTTCTCTAAGGTTTGAAATGGCCATTTGCTGAGCAACCAAAACCAGTCCGCACTCTGAATTAGTAGAAGAGCTGTCTTAATTATTTCCACTAAACTAAACTGTTAATGGACATGCATATAACTCTGCTTCTTTGTTTCCATTAGTGTAATGAAGCAGATAAACGCCCTCTACTAGCCTGTTTACATGATCTGACTTCATCGCGTCTGACAAACAATACCAGAGCAGCCTGTCAAGAGAAGAGTGAGAAATAACACATTTAAATCCAAAACTGATTTCTCCATTAGGCATTGACAGGCTAACTCAACTTGACAGCAACAAAGATTAATAAATCCAAATTCCAGACAGATCTCATTTCTCAGCTTTACTGCTCTAGAACCAAGGCTAGCTTATCATATCCGTGTGAGCTTGCAGTGAAGACATACCCTTAAATGGCTTTCCAAAACATATTAGTCAAAACCTGTTTCTTCCAAAACAAAACATTTCTTACAATCTCTAATATTACTCTTTCACTTCATCATCCTTTTGCAGGACGAAAGAAAACAGTTTTCAAACACCAACCTTGATAAAAGACTACTGTGTGACCTAGACACTATTGTTGTTTACCAACAAATTCCTCAGACTAATATGTCTGTAAAGTTTATCTGGCATCAGGAATGAATTAACAGTGGTTCTCCTAACTTGATGATAACTCTGCTCAAGTTATTATAGGATACAGGATATATGAAACTGGCACCACCCAACTGAAGATGAGGCTGCAACAATCCAGTTTTCACCTTAAAAGAACTACCACAAATAACATCTGTATTCAGTTTTCTCACCTTCACGCAGCTGAGACGCTATCATCTCGTCTGAGAACAGTGAGCTGGAATTTTAACTGATTAGTCAAATTTTCTGGAAGTTGAAGAGGTTCTCTAAAAGCCAGAGTTGTTCACTTGGCTATCATGTAATAATAGAATATCCTGAGTTAAAAGAGATTCACAAGGATCACTGAAGTCCAACTCCTGGCCCTCAACAGGACATCCCCAAGAGCCACACCATGTGCCTGAGAGCATTTTAGACCTTTTAGAGTCAACAGTTTGCATCTCTGGCAGTCCTGCCTCCAAGTCATTTATGAAGCTGCTGAAGAGCAGAGGATAGAGCCCTGCAGAACCACACTAGTGATCAGTCACCAGTCTGATGTCACCCCAATCACTACCATCCTTTACATCTGACCCATGAGCCAGTTGCTCACCTATCACTTGACCTGTTTTATCCTGCTGAGTGCTGGACATTTTGCCTAGAAGAAAAAGTGTGAGAGAAAGTATCAAAAGCTTTACTAAAATCCAAAAATATTAAATCAACTGGATTCCACTGGTCAGCTAGCTGGGTAACCTCAGGGACACATTGATAACTCGTTCCTCGAGCAGCCTGTAGTCTGCTCCCTTCATATCCAGGGTCGAAGTCTTGCTGGCACTTTTCCTCCTGTCACCAGAGATTCAACTCAATTGTTTTGTGGCTGCTGTGGCCAAGACAGCAGCCAGTTGCCATTTCACTCGGAGGCCCCTCTGCGTTACCAAGCAGCAGCTCAGGATGGGCACCTTTCCTAGCTGACTCCTGCAGAACCGGTACCAAGGAGTCACTGCCCAGCTGTTCTAGGAATCCTCAAGGCCTGTTTGAATCAAAAAACTCTAGTCTGATTTTCAACTGCAAGAGGACTATATTAACACAAAAGGACTAAAAGAATTCTGTCTTGAAGACATGAACATTATCTCTCCTAATTTTAATTTGTCTGATCTTCAACTCTTCTCCAGTTTAACCTCTTTCTACTTGTATCTCATCCCAAGAAAAGCCTATCTTAGTTTATCTGTCCATTTGACTGATTAATGAAACAACAGCTTCACAATTTTAAGTAACAATGCACTGCTTCCTAAGTCATGTAGTGAATATAAGAAGTAAAGGAATTACACACTGGATTACTTAATTTTAATTTTTGGGTTAAATTTGATGGGAATTTTATGAGCATTAAAATCTAAATGTATCTTAACTACACTAACCACAAAGTTGTACCCATATTCTGTGACTTTTGGAGCAATTTGTTTTCTATCAAATAAGGAATGACAGCTCTCACATACTATTTAAATGCATTATTAACTTAAATGAAATTTAGGGATGGATTAAAATAATCCTTCCAGAAATAAATGTTAACTAAGACTACAAAAACTAAACAGAAGAAAACATCTTAAAACAACAGAAATACTAGACTGGCCACTACATTTTTGGATCATTAAGTCACATTACAAGTAAGCAAATTATTTGAGTAACTACTGGAGGAAGACAACCTGCAATGGCTCTATTACAGACTGCCCAATATAGCTCCTGTTCTGTATCTGAAAACCAGGCAGCTTCTACAAGGCCACTACACTGCTACCTAAAAAAAAGCATGCAACTAAGAAATAAAATATGTTTACACTTGGAACCCCAATTTATACTTCCTAAAGAAACTGAAGTCCAAAACAAGTATCATACTCTGTTTTTCAAATCCATGGGTTATGACATGTTAGTTGGTCAATTAAAAAAAACACACAACCAAACTCTTCATAAATAGTTAAATGCTTACCACTTTTTCAACATCTACTTCCTCTTCACTTGGGAAGTCAGAAGCACCATCCAGCATCTCATCAGCAGAGTCATCAGTTTTTTCATCCTCTTCTTCTTCCTCCTCATCTTCCTCTTCATCCTCTTCCATATCATCAGCAGTTATATCAATAGTGGGCATGTAACCCTTTTCGTGTGCCCTCTCTTCTGCTGGTGTCAGGAAGTCACTTTTCTCAGATGTATCAGTTTTGCTGTCCACTTCACTTCTATTTTCTAAAGGGGGTACAATGCTAGATATTTTGCTCCAAGAACTGTTAACATGTGTTAGAATATCATGGCCTGTTTTCATTTCTTCCAGAGAATCACAAGCACCTTGTTCTTTGCTGTCACTGCCTTCCTGCCTAGCTGTGTTTCCTTTGCCTTCCTCCATACAGACTATATGCTCTTCTCCTGAAGCATTATCGTGTTCTTCTGCAGAACCAATTTCAGACCTACTTCCTGTTTTCTCTCCTATGTTTTCCACTTCTACAGAGCCCTTGTACTCCTCCCTCCTTTCCGTATCTGGCTGTGCAGCATCACACTGGAATTCCTGTTGGCTCTCAGACAGTTCAGTCTCTCTTTGCTCCTTCTTGATCTTCGGCTGTGCATCTTGCTCTTGTTGACTATGCAACTGCCCAGAACCTGCTCTGCTGTCCTCCTCCATCTGGGCATCTCCTTCCTCCTCTTTTATTGGTTTCTCCTCCTGTTCAGCATGTGCTTGTTCCTTTCCGTGGTTCTGCAACTGTGTATTCTCCAGAAGAGCAGCTGGAGACTCGTCTGATGACCCACAAACAGCTTCAGAGTTAGCTGAAACTGCCTCCACAACAGTTTCAGAACCGAGACAGTCGTCTGTCTCTTCAGAAGCCCCTTTTTCTTCCTCATCATTTGGCTTCTCACTGATGTACGAATGGTCAGATGACACGACATCTGCAGAAACGTCCTGCTGAGAAGAAAAGCTGTCATCACAAGAACTCTCTAGCACCTTTGAGCTCTTCTCCACTACCTCTAACACAGCGGAATTTCTCTCACCGCTAGGCGTGACTGTGCCAAATGCTGACTCTTCATTTGACTGGTTAATTGACAACTCATTTTCTTCTTGCTTCCCATCTGGCACTATGACATCGCACTCTGTAAGTTCTGTGTCACCTGAGCATGAACCCTTCCCATTCTCCTGCTGAGCAGCACCTGAGTCCTCTTTCTTGCATATTTTCCTGTAATCTTTCTTCATCTGAAGAGATGCAAAATGGTGAAGAATAGAGTTTGGTACAGTCTTCTGTCCTGGGAGCTGAAGTAAAGCAAAACTTCCAGACTGCAGAGGTATGAGATTGGCAGTGGTGGCTGGCAGACCACCCGAGCTGCAGGTTATCTTAGACTCGGAGGCTGTTTGGCTGGTGACATTGCTGGCGGCAGAGGAAGCGATCCTCAGAGTCAGAGTGCCTGCCTGTGTCACAAAACTGGTTACTGAAGGAAGAAGAGAAGACGCTTGAGTGGCTGGGTTGGATGGGGGGGATAGCTTGGGTACTGCAGTTTGTACAGCTGAATTTGCAGCGGGAGAAGTGGAAGACACAGAAGAGGAAGTGGGAGAAACAGGTGACTCGGGAGGCTTGGAAGGTGCAGGTAACCGGATTCCTACAACAGATCCTGTGAGGAAAACAAAACATCCACTGAGACTTTCTCAAAGCAACTTTTTTCTTACTGTTTTAGTATTTGATGCTGTACTAGAAGCAGACACCACTCTCAAAGATCATAAGGGATCAGGTTCTCAGTGGAAAAGTTGGTCCTGCATAAAGACATATAAACTTGAATTTTTTTAAGTAAGACCCAAATAAAACACATGAACTGGCCATATAAAACTAACAGACTTAATGTTAAGTTCCAGCATTAAGCTTTTTGATCAAAAAAAGACATAGCATCTAAAGGCCTGCATTGTACTTTCCCATTTTACATTAACTGGAGAACAAGGAAACTGGGGTTGTTCAAAATAAGAAAGAAAGTCAAAAATAGTATTTAATTTTAAAATATTTTTTTTCTCTCAGAAAATGACTTCTAAAGAGAAAATAGTATGTCAAAGCTACACAATTATACCACCATATTTTTAACCTTTATGAACTCTTCTGCAGCATTTTAACACTCCATAAACAAAGAAAAATATTACCACTGGTAACTACTTTCTCTTGTCCAGCAAAACTCTCAAAACAGAAAGAAATTAAGGAAACTTGTTGACTAATTCTTTACTATACCTCACACTCAAAATTCAACTGAAGTTCACCAATGTTTGCTCTCCACAGAGTTTTATCTACTGTGCTTGCTTCTGCTCTCCCTTCCACCCCACTCTATCTCACTCTCTTTGAGATGTGTTTTGATACAGAAGAACAGAAGAAACAATCCTCCTAGAGAGTAAACCTGCATTTAAAGTACATTTGGCTTAGAATTTACAAATACATCAGCAGCAGAATCATCAGTTTTTTCATCCTCTTCTTCTTCCTAGCATATCCAACCTGCAATTTCTAACTCTTCCAACCCTGTTTTCAACTGTGTGCTAGAGAAATCGCTGAGAATCACACTTATTTTTCTTATCACACTCTTAAAGAGGAAAAAACCTGGCAATTTTTTTACTGTAGCGTAACATTTAATCTGAGTATCTTCTGTAAACATGCTAATCAACCCAGTAACATAACAAAAACAGAGCAGCCAATGAAACGTGGCTAACAGCTCACTCATTTAAGAGAATCTCCAACAAGAATTGTTTCTGAATCACCAATTCATGTCTTGAAAGTTGTGACAGTACAATGGGGGTGCCTCTACTGCCACACATACTCATAGGCTCCTTTCCTTGCTGCACAAAACTCCCAAATTTTGTTGACTTCGCTATTAACTGCACTTTCTGAACAGTACACACATGGCATTTAAGTTGCATTGCACCTGAACAGTCACACTGTGTTCTTCAACAACTCACACAGAACCAAATTAGACCCAGTTCAATTACTTTCAGCAGGTGAAAGCACCACAGAGACCCTCATCTCCCTGTTCATTTCCGAGCAACACACCGGTCAGTCACGGGAGGAGCACTGGACTCCGTACCTGGATTGCGCAGCATCACCGGCTGCACGCTGGGCTGAGCGCCCGCAGCTCGAACCTGCTGCAGGGGAACAAGCTGAATGATCTGCCCATTGGGATGTCTGAAGAGGTTCACAGCCCCGGGGCTCCTGAGAGGCTGAAGGACCATCCTCTGCCTCTGTGCCACCTGCGTGTTGTTCAGCAGCCGCAGGGCAGAAGGCGTCTGGTGCACTGGAATCAGCAGCAATCGAGGCCCAACGCGTTTGTCCGTTCCAGGAGCTATCTTCGGGGGAGTCTTACTTGCAGCTTGTGGAACAGCATCTTCTGAAATAGTTTAACAAGTTAGAAAAAAAATCACTGTAAGAGACTGCCTACAAATCAGGCATTATTCTTTATAAATACAAGTGCAAGTGTTGTGGAAACAACTAATCTCTTTTAAATGTATTTGAAGTCAAGTTTTTCTCTTTTTATTCACAGAATTCATGGAAGCAACCAGGTCAGAACAGTTCTGGGTTTCTTCTGTGTAGTTCCACTAACATTTTTCAACCACGACACAGGACAGTAATTTCATACCCAATTCCTGAACTCTGTGTCAACCATGAAATTCAAGCAGTTGTAGCTGTGTTATACATTTCTATAGGTCAAGGGATGATGTGAGGCTTCCAGCTCACTTCATGGCAGTCACTGAGCAGATAGTTACATTTTTTCCTTTCTCTACCAGTTCAGGCAGAAATACAAAAAGCAACTTAAGAGATGACATTTCTTATCCTATTTTGGAAAGGGGGCAAGGCAAGTGAGTCCATATTTCATTGAAACCAGATATAGACTGTATTATAGCTATGAAAAGAAGAATTATTTTTTTTTTTTTTAAGTGTGTGCAGTAATAACCCAAAGCACCTAAGCCTTACCTCTTTTTTGACTCTGTGGAGGACTTGAATTAACTCCTGATAGTATCACTGGAACAGAGACAGCAGAGGAAGTCATCGTGGTCACCACAGGCGTAGCTGCTGCAGCTGTTGTCAGTACAACTGTGGAAGTGGATGTCGTGACAGCAGCACAAGTAACAGTTGCTGGTGTCACTACAGTTTTTGGGAGCGTAGCTGCTACTGCTGCCACAACGCCTGTTGTTTTTGTTGTGCTCACAGTAGCAGCAGGAGTGGTGGAGGGCTGAGCACAGGTGCTGATTCCAGGTGTTGCAGGAGCAGCCGTGACTGCAATTGCAGGAGGAGAGCAGGGGGGTTCTCCTTTTGTCTGGCTGGGAGTGGTCACAGTAGATGCTGCTACACTGGTACTTTCCACAGTAACTGGAGAAGTGGTGGTGGCTGCAGTGACCCCAGGAGACACCGTGCACAGAGCTGGAGCTGGCACTGAAGGAACCACGGGAGCAATAACCGTGAGTGGTGTGGGCTTGATACTGAGAAACTGTCGCCCTGAGGGAGTCTGGCGTGTGCCTGCTCCAGGAATCTTCTGCTGTAGAGCTCCCGCTTTGTTTATCACAAACTGGGCAAACACACCGCCAGGTGAGGGTCGAGCAGCTGCAAATAAAAACTTGCAGGTCAAAATTTTAATAATTTCCTCTTTGCCTTTCATGAGGTGCTACAACTATAATTTCAGCATGAGTTTGAGCCTCCTTTTCCTAATGCACCTTGTAATTAAATCAAAACCTTTATGCCAGTCCTGGATATGCCTTACACGTTACAAAGACCTCTGCCTTATTCCACTACTGAAGCTTTTTATTGCTTTTCTTCCCAGATACACAAAATAATCAGGTTTTGAAGGGCTGTTCTTCACTGTGAAAGTACGGACAACCCTAGGTAACAGTGCTACCTTAACTAACAGGAAAACAAATACCTAAGTGAAATAATGAGCTCCAACTATTTTTAAAAACCCAAATTCTTTGTGTAACAGCTTGTGCCACTTTTCCCTTTTTACTGCTCCTTGATTTTCATCCTCCTTCTACCGTATTCATCTTACGCACAGGAGAAAGGGATGGGGAGGACACAGAGTTTTCCCTTCTAACTGCACTGACATTTGTCCAACTGCAGACTGGATGGAGCAAATTTAACCGATGGAAATGAATCACTGTTAGGAAGATCCTTTACCTCATCCCTTGCTCTCCAAGGGACCAGAACACTGCATTTACATCAGCCCAGATGCCTACAGATGAGTACAACAGCACAGAGATTATGGAGCAAGACCAATTTAAACGCTGCAGTTATTTAAGCATACAGCATTTTTAACCCAATCTATGCCAGAACTGGTACTTTTAACTTAAATCACATATGCAGCAATGACTTCATCCATCAATGAAACACAGCCAGCTCTTTCACACTGCATAAACACACAAAACAACAAGTTTTATTACAGGACAAGAGAAACAACACACCCATTTACACAGCAATGAAAATTTAGGAAGAAACAAAATGATCAATCAGAAATTAAAGTTTTTCCAGGACACAGGTAACATCCTTTTCCCTTGCAAAGCTTCTTCAGATCTTTAAATAATGTGTGGGATTTATGTGGATGGGAACCATATTTCTCTTTTTAAATTAATGCAAAATGCAATTGCTAAGGGCAACTTCCTCTCTTGCCACACTGTGGTAATCATTTCAGTACCAACTCAGATACACAAGTAACTCACGAATCTTCCAATTTTTTTTTTTTTTTTTTTTTTTTTAAACTCAAAGTGCTGTCTAAATCCAACCCTGTTTAGCTTGTGAAATCCAATGAGATTAGAGGCTGGCGTGGTTATTGGCTGCACACCTGTTGTGTCACTAATCCAGATTTGGACCATCTTGTCTTTCACTGCTGCTTCACACATCTTTGGCGGTCACAAGAATTACGAGTGCAACATCAGCAGAAAATCTAACAGTGAAGAACCACGTATTAGTGATACTTTACTCATTTGAAGTTAATCTGTGTTTGATAAAAAGCAATTTAAAAGTTATAGTAACGAAACTCCAAACAAAAATCCCAGTTAATATTTGGAGAGTCTCCATCCACTCTCGCCTCTTGAAAATATGCTCTAGTAGCATTAATGAAACAACTAATAGTCAACATCTGTAATCTTACTCTGAAGTCAAAATAAAAGCTTTCTGCTTTGAAGAGGTTATTTATTGCACAGGCATCTCAGGTAGGCAATGCAGCCAAAGGCAGCATGCACTGTTCCACAGAAACCAACATTAACGCTGAACACTCACTCTGTACTTCAGCTGCACGCAATTTAAAACACAGTAATGAAGTTCCAACCTACCTATCTGTCTCTGTGCTGGGACATGGGCTTTCAGAGTCGTCACAGTGGGGGTTGAAGTAGTGCTGGTGGAAGATGTAGTTTTAGGAGCTGATGTTGTGGGCCCCTGGACTGATGGTATCCCAGAAGCAGGAGTTTTAGCACTGGGTGCTACCTTGGAGATCACAGTACTGAGGGCTGCGATATCAAGTACTGTGGGCTGCAGCCTGCCTGTGATATAAGCTGCTAGCCGATTGGCAGGATGTAATGCCCCCATCTGTCCCAAAAGCAGTTTGGCCTGAGGATACCTTTTATCATTAACCTGAAAAAAGGGGAAAAGGGAAACTTTGTGAAAAGAACGCTAATTCACCACTTCTGGAGAAGTGTTTCATTCCCTGGGACTTCTAAATGTCCTTTTCAAAAAACCATTGCAATTCCGAACAGGAATTCCTAATGTCCTTATTGCCTAGGAGAACTTCAAACAGCTTTTATCTTTGTAACGCAGATTTTAAATGCTGCTCAGACTCTCACATAAAACCAGGGAGTCCAAGGAACATGTGAAATCACTGAAATTAGATAAGAGCGAAGCTAGCACCTGTTTTTCTTGTCCCATGCTTATGCTGTAGTCCTGAACAGAAATAGGTTCCCTAACTGAAGGACAATTTTGGATAAAATTCTCAAACCTAATTAAGACCTGGCATCACAAAAGGAAGAATACTGATGACATATACATTGAGACAAAACTCTAAAGAGCTTGTAAAAGCTGCGTCAACTTTTTCCTTATCCACACTGCTGTCGGATACTGTAATTAAGGTACGATGAGTTCCCTAACTTCAAATTCCACAGGAAAAAACCTGGACATCTTGCTGAAAGTCAGGCTTTATGCCTAGTGGACATTGGGAAGTTTTGGTAGTGTTGCATTTTGCTTTCACGTCGTTTGAGAATACCTTCTAAAAGCCATATGTATTTAAGATACTACTAAATAAACTGTAGTTTTTATTGAAGGTAAAAAATCTCCTGATCTTTTTCTCTCCACTAGCTTCTCTTTCTGAGGGAGACATATCTGCAAAGTGTCATGAAAACATATTTTACTATCATTTTCTAATTCATATTATTTCCTTCGAAGTGGTTTTACTGTAACCACAAATAACTACAATGGAAAAAAGATCTTCATCCTAACCCTGTAGTACCTACTACTAATTCTTAAGACCATGTCAGAAACATAAAAATGTAGGGAAAAGACCCTTTGAATTTAGGATTATGAAGTCTCTTGATGAAAAATATATATTCTACAAAGAGGATTCAGGCTACTGTTAGTGAAGATTAATAGCAAGCTGTAACAAAAAAAAAAAATAATAATGTTTACATTTTCATTTTAAAGTTTTGTCCCAGTGTATACTTCCCCAGAAAATATTTCTTTGGACTCATACAATCATTCATTTAGAAGCAATATGTGTCAAATGCATTTCAGGGGGTTTTACAAAGAACTCAAAAGATCTTGAAAGAGATTCTGCACTTGGGTCAACAAGACCCAAATTGCCAAAAAGACAAGTTAAACCATCAGATTTCAGGATTCCAATCAGATTTCCTGTTGCTGAGTAAATCTTGACAGGGACAAGCTTACGGAAAGGAATGCCACCAGATACCAAGAGCTCTTGTCTGGATAGGCAAAAGACATATTAAAGAGCATTCTCCCCTGGCTATCCCCAAGAAGTTCTGGGATAGATAGCACTAGATGAAACTGTATCTAATCTCCACAGTAAAGGCAGAGGGACCCACCTGAATCAAGCCCGAGGGGCTCGTATTAGCTTTGCATTTGTAGACAACCAGCTTTCCCGCAGGAGAAACCCCTGCATAAAAAGGCAAGCCTTTGCCCCCATGCAGCTTCTCCTGCAGTTTGTCCACTGCGTCTGCCCGCATGACCTTTACATTTCCTGAGTTATTGCATGATGCCACTGCACTATCAGGAGTCTCCAAGACAGGGATCTCGGGCTTCTCGTCCTTGTCCTGGTAGGACGGCACTGAAATTTTCACTCTGGAGGAGCAGACAGAAGGATGGTTCTCATCCTGGGCCTTGTATTCCGAAGCCAATTCAATAATGAAGCTACCCGCTTTGAGGCACTGTGGCACGTTACTGCTGGCATGCTGTGATAAGATGGTCAAGATCTTATTGTGATCTTCCTCCAAGTTGCAGTCAGAGATAATCTCGATAAGTTTGGTTGGTTCACCTTGAGTGGTGTGATGAACATAGGAGGTGGAGAAAGAGTCCCCCTCACTACGGGAAGAACACCAGCTTTTCTCTGAGAAAGAATTGAAATAGGTTTCTGCAATACTATGGCATTTTAAGCACCTGGATAGTCAAACAATTTCATTCTGCCCACACCTCCACCCTTAGGTCAGCTCAGCTGCAGGCCGACAGCAAGTAAAAGAACTGTTCAGAGCATCACTTCCCCTTGCTGAACTTCACAAGCAAGCAAAAACTCACTGCAAAACTAAGCTCATTATTTCTCACGGTTCAATCCCTGCAGCCATACCACGTCAGGTTGTATCCCATTGCATCACAAGCTAAACAAAGCTGGGTTGTTTCGATACACGGGTGAAAGCTCTCCAAACACACCAACACGCTAGAAAGCATCACGGGTTATTCAAGAGATGGCACTTTTCTCTTTGAGTCGGAAAAGCACCCGTGTCCTACAATGGCATGAGCCAAGCAGAACTGTCTTTTGCAGAAGATGTGTGAACAGGAGCGTGACCTTTTGTTGCCATTACAGACACAACGTCCCTTTTTGCAAAACTGTAAGGATGTTGAGCCCCGTGTCCTGGCCATTTTAATTTCACCTACCAATGCACCAGCGTTTTCAACTAATTGTATTATTTGTCCATTCCCATCCTTAAATGTAGCATGCACTACATTATTATTATAATACATTAAAAAGTTAAAAAATCAGCTAAAAAGGGCAGATATGGTTTATTACTGGATGACACAAGGCCTCTAGTATATGTCTCATGTAATGCTGAAAGAGAACATGGATGCCTAGCCTATTTCTTTACGAGCTAGAAACTCAAACCCGGTATCTCTAACATAGCAAAACTTCAGTCTTTCAAGTTGTACTAAACAAATTCAACATCAAACAATTCCAAATAAAGCACAGGCACTTCCTTGTCCCATCCATTTCTATGTGAAGAACATGAGAATCCCATCCTCCCAGTACTACTTGGATATTTAATAATTCTTCAGCAACTACACAGTGATAGTAGAGAAAAAAAGTGGGAGAAAAAAATACCCAGACAAAGCAAAACCATTCACCTCCACTCCTTTCCAAGTATCTAATCATCTCTCTTGAAGACAAGTCTGCTGTGCAGTTTTATATTCTATTGCCAAACAAGCTACTGGCAGCACTGGTCATTTCCTTTTACACTTAGAGCAGCAGCAAGCACTGGATACTTAAGTCTGCTGTATCTCCATGTGGCCTCCTCCAGATGCTAAGAAAACCAGCAACTGTTTCATTAACTGTAAGAACTGCCCCAGCAAACACCCTTCTCCTTCATCAGAAGCTACTTGATTTTTTTTTTTATGAAATACTACAAAAACGTGTAACTACCAAGAAGTGGAATTATACTCCAGTCTCGGCTCTTACCTCTTGATTTATTAGTGTCTTTGTCTACCTCACATGTTGCCTTCTCAGGAGACTGAAGCTCTGGTTCATGCTCCTGCTGGAGGAAAGAAATGCAAGAACATATTCACCCTATGCATCTTAATTTCACACTAAAAATCACAGCACAAAATTAATTTATTCACCCAAATCATAGAAATAGGCTGTGCTAGACAATGTTACAGGCTTCGTCTTAGAAGGGCTCTATTAACAATGAACATTTAAGCCTTACATAGTAATGCACTTGTAGCAGCCAGGAATTTCCCCAGACAAGACAATGTATATCACAGTTAACAGGCTAAGTTTACCAACACTGCAAGGTGATTTAGGTTCCACCTTTCACAGCCCTACCACCACCAAATGCAAGTCAAGACCTCATGTTCTGTAGGAGTTTCTGGGGAAAAAATGACTTTTAACATTGTCAATATTTCTGCCTGTTCTGTAATACACAGTATTACACACAGTTGAACTTCTTACCTTTACACTACAGCCCTGTGAATCACTTTTGTCTTTTTGCTGCTTTCTCTCCTCTCTCTTGTGTTCATAGGCTCGCACCCTTGCGCAAGTCATTAAACTTTCAAAGTACATGTAGACAGGATCCTTGTCCTCCTCTCGAATCTGAAAGAAAAAAAAGAGACTAAACCCTCTTTTCTCTGTTCTGGATGCACATCAGATTAATGAAACAGCTTTTGTTTCTAAATACACTTCAACATAAATCTTCAATAGTAAGGGTCAAAAGACAAGTCTGGCATTTAAAGACCTGCCTTCTCAGGGTCATCACATAGCTACCACCAGCTCCCTGAAACTCAAAGCCATTCAGAGATTTTTCGAAGTGAAGAAACAAATCCTAAGTGTCATGCATTGTTTAACATTATCTGGTATACATCAAATAGCTACTCTGGTATGTTTCTTCTTCAGATATAACTACACTCCCCTCTACGACCAGTTTTTCTCTACTGCTGTTGCTGCTTTTGTCTGATACTAAGGTGAGGGGAGACACAAAGCCAGGTTCTTAGAACACTGGCAGTGAAACCTCAAGAAAGAACAACAACCAAAAAAAATACTCCAGAACTACCCTGAACATTCAGTGTCTGTATCCCAACCTTTTTTTTCAAGTAATTCATACTTAGATAGGCTACATTATGTAGCTAATAACTTTAACAAACATTACAGGACTAAAACTCATTTTGACAAAAATAGGATATATTACTGTATTTTTAAATGAGGACATTAGTGAATCATAATCCCCTTACACCATCTCCATATTGCTACAGTAAATTCCCAACAGAAGATGGACACGGAAAGATCTGTACAGAATCAATCCATCCTAGCTTATCAACACACCTACAGGCAGGCAGTCAGTCCTAGGCTTTCACCTCAAATGTATCGAAAATTGCCTAGCACAGAAGCTTCTGGCAGTATTTGTTTAAATTTTCAGCACAAGGAAGAACATGCATCTGTTTTTTCTCTTACCACTGGATTGGGTCTAGGAGTGTACACTCTGCCTGGTTTTGTTCCACTGGAAGATCTGTTCTTACTAGGAAGCAAGACCTCTGGGCTGGGCAGTACCACGGATTTAACTGGTTCAATAACAGATGGTGTTGGGACATAAATTGGCTCTGGATCTACTTCACCTTCCACTTTCACCCACAATGGACAATTCCTAACAGGCTGTTCTGGCTCTGAGTCACAGATAGCTGAAAAAGAAACAAACCAAAAAACAAACCAAAATTACTTACAAATAAAACACCATCTAATACGGAAGTAACAAATTTTTTTGTTTGAGTTTGAGGTTTAGCCATGCAGCAATCACTAGTCCAAACTGCCAAAAAATACTACTGGTTGCTTTTCTTGCCTCAAATTCTAGTCAAAAATGACTGGGATTTGTCTACAAGGAAGAAATTAAAATAAAAATGTTTCTACACTAATCCTCATTTCTCACTTTTACTGTGATAGAAGATCTGCAAAACCACTGAAAATTAGTGACCTCCACTGATGCTCTGAAAAGAAAACCAAAAATCCCAGATCTGTATACTGCAGCTGTATGGAAGAATTAATTCATTTCAGTAGAACACCAGAGAATACTTTGTTTGAGCTATTGCTAAAGCATTGCTAGGAAGAAACTGAAAAAGTTAATTAATGGACAGTTTCTACCAATTTGGTTTTTTAAACATACCTTAGGCCAGATCTGCAATTACCATAAATAACTATACTCTCAAGGAAAAACTCTACATAAACTCTACAGCTATATACATCAACTGAAAATGCAGCTGTAGATACTGATTTGTTTTCGGGGAAGATAACAGCACTGTAACAGTGAACATAACCAACAATGACAGCAGTAATTATCCCGTATCCACAGTCCTTAAAGACATTTGGAGAGTTGAACAAGAGTTGAAATTACCAAGAAAAAACTCCAATTATTTGATTCAATAAATAATACACAGTGCCTAAAATACTGATCACATAACTAAGAACGAAAAAAAAAAAAAGAAAAAAAAGTTATTTCCTCTAAGTAAGCTGGATTTAGAAAGGGCATCACTACTACATCCTAATAAAAAATGCCCACCTAGTTTGATGGTTTGCTCTAAATAATCTACACCAATACTCACTGTATTCCACCCTTTTTCTCTTCTTCCTATCCTTCTGCTTCATTTCCTCTTCTTCCCCATCACCCTCTTCTTCCACCTCTTCGTCCTCTTGCTGTTGTCCTTGTGTTCCGAACAGCACAAGATTTCCACGCACAGCTTTTTTCATCATTTTCCTATGTTTTGATCCTCCCTTCACCAGCAAGACCCTTCTCTTGAGGCAGGTACACCCAAACATGCAGTCTGGCCTGCGGCAGTGGGTAGGCTGACGTTTCTCCAGAGCCAGACTGGCACATATGCAACCCAGTCGGCAGAAATCATTGTTGCAAGGAGGTGCTCGTCGTCTTATTATCTTGTGGATGGGTTTGTTTTTAAGAGATGCCTGAAATAAGTTTTAAAGAAGCATGAACTTCAAATTTTAGTAAGAGGAATATTATAGTAAAATTAAATCAAGCATATGCAAAATTGCTATTCCAAGTTCATTTAGAAAACCCCTCGAGCTACATTGTTTATATACAAAAACTTGTCCTCGATACCACAAAATCCTAAAAAACTCCAACAAAACAGACTTTGGATTTTAAGTCATTTGAGAGGCGACTGGAGACAGCAAACCTATCCTGATAATGAGCAGGATGTGAAAAAAGCAGAAGTTATCGTGTGACAAGCAGGTTACATGACCAGGATTTTCTTGCAGTTAGCTCAACTGAAAACATAAAAATGAAAATAACAAGGAAATGCAGTTACTGAATAACAGTTGTATTAACCCAAATTTTAATGGTGAGAATTTTAAACAATTCAACTTACTAACAATTTGTATCATTACGCTATTATCACTGCTAAGTCAGCACTCCTCAAGTTTCACTGCAAAGACTACACCACAAAGGAATTTCATGCTTTATCATGATCCTTAGCACCTTCGGTTTTATTTTCTGCATCTCTATGCAACACCCATAAGAGGGCAGATTAAAGAAAGCAAGAGCATAGAAAAGAAAGAAACTATGATGGATGTACCTGAGCTGTAAGCAGGGTTGCCAAAGAGATGTCTGCTCGCTCTTCTGTAATATAGGTCCGTGGTTTCCCATCCCAGAGAGCGCAGTCTTCCAAGTCCATTAACTTCACTTGAGACTTAGACAAACCTGGTGGACGAGGTGCTTGGTGATGCTGCGGTGCTTGACGCAAACTGATCTGTTTTGGAAACGTATTTTCATCCACAGTTGGCAGCACAAAACCATCTGCTTGGTTACTCAAACCGCCAGCAGTCTTCGCAGCCTTTTCCCCTGACACTGATGCATTCTGTTTCTGCTTTGAAGGAAAAGGTGAAGGCAGAATAGGTTTGTAAGATGATTTTACTCTACTGTTTGTAGATGTCTGTCTGGTTTGAGTCTTTGTTTTTCTAGAGGTAGATGATGGAGGAGCAGGCTTCAGTGTGTAAGATGTTGATGGAATTACAGCAGACTGCTTCTTTAAAACACTGTCGAGTGTTCGAACATAGCTAGTACTCTTAGTGGGAAGCTGATACACCACAGGAGAAGTGGGAGTGTTAGAAGAGAATCCCATACTTGTTTCCATCAATTTCCCTTCATTTTCCAGGTATTCATCCAGCTTGTCACTACAGAACGCTGAGCGATTCTTCAGTGAACCTTCCGAACTGCCACCTAAATAAATGAAGAGTACTTTAACTCCTGGAGTTAATTCTTATAAGAATCAAACATGGCAGGATAGGTAAATACATCTCTAAAGAATGCACTCTTCTGCAAGAACTGTACGTAATAGAGGCACACCACATATAATCGATTCTGAAATACAACCAGCAGCCTTGCACAACCGTTTTTGTGGAGATCTTACACGTGTACTTGTGGTGGGTTGGCCTTGGCTGGACTCCAGGTGCCCACCAAGCCACTCTACTGCCCACCTTCTCAGCAGAATGGGGGGGTTGAAAGTAAGCTGCAAAAACCCTCACGGGTCAATACAGAGGAAGGTAAATAACGTAAAAGCAAAGGCTGCGTGTGGAAGAAAAGGGAAATACAAGATTTATTCTCTATGTCCCCTCAGCAGGTGGCGTACAGGCCCTCCTAGGGAAGCAGGGCTTCACAACAAGTAGTTGCTCCAGAAGGCAAATCAGAAGTAACAAACACCCTCCATCCTCTTAAGCTTTCATTACTGAGCAGACACAGTATGGAATATCCCTTTGGTCAGTGTGGGCCAGCTGTTCTATTATGTCCAGCTCAGCCAGCCCCCACACAACATTCACTCATGCCATAGGCCTTCTGTGCTCCTATTCTTACTTTATTTGTCCTACACACCTAGCCTACCTTCGTATAGCACAACATATCTCGAATATTTCAACACAACAGATGTTGTACAGAAAGTACAATAAAAATATTTAATCTAAAGTTAAATACTGACAAATTTTCAACAATCCATTTGAGGTATGGTGAAGTAATAAAATATGTGAGGAATACCTGCTCCAACTGGAATTAAAAATACACCAATATAAATGAAAATTACTCAAGTTCATTAGGGTCCCTGAGGCAACAGAATTCTGGAACTACCACACTTCCATATGAACTTAAAACTCAAAAACAAAACTGAAACTATAAACAGCCTTGTATGGCACTTGAGCCTTCTGTGTAGAACAGAACACATATTCTTATTTTACTCAAAGTTTCTCTCTTCCCTCATGAATCTCCATTCTGACTATGGATCCAGTACTAAAAGTTTACTTAATCCTAACAGTCTCAATATAAAAAATTACATCTCTCATTAAGATACATACAAACACCGAATTGCAAGGCCTATGGAAGGCAAGAAAATGGTCACATGTTGGAAATATGCACATTGGTGCATATTTTTACTTTTTTTTTACCTTCATTTCTAGAAGCACCATGAAGCTTCCCTCGCCAGCCTTTGATTTTTGTGAAATCATTTGTCTTTCCTGTCCTGGAAACAAAAGGAAATCCAGTATCTGGAAAAGAAGAAAGCTAGCATCAGTTCATGAATCAAGTTCAATTTTATCAGTGTCTTTTGCAAACTCTGCTTATTCCTTTTTAGGGACAGGGGAACAGTAGGAAAATCAAAAAGTTTGAAGCTACTGGATTTTTCCTTTTTTTTTTGTTTTTTTGGGGTTTTTTTTGTTTTTTTGGTGGTTTTTTTTTGGTTTTTTGGTGTTTTTTTGTTGTTGTTTTCTTTTTTTTTCTTTTTTTGTTGTTTTTTTATTAACAGAATACTTAACAAGAAGCTTCCTGTAGAGTTCTGCTCCATGGCCGAGCACCTGCTATCCCACAAGACAAGCGTCTCCTCTCTTTTCTGTTTCAGTCTCCTTAGCAATGTGCCAAAGCAGTTGGCTCCAAAAGTCTAACGGGTCAACCAAGTAATCAGTAGGCTAAAATGGAAGAGGCAGGTTTTGAGCTCATACTACAGCCTCACCCAGAAGAGTAATTTGATCCTCTCCCCGCAGTTGGGTCAGTGACTTCTACAACACCTGCAGAAACTTCATTTAATGTTTGCTGTTCTGTCAAATTCAGATGAGTACCTGTCAGGGTCATGGCCAGTGATAATCACAAAATAACCACAAAAGGCAAACAGCCACATCTCTGTCAAGTTATGCACCAGCTGTGGGAGCTAAGATGGAATGTAAAAATACTAACAGGGACCTGCGGGGCCATTTAACATATTCTTAGGCTAGAAATAATTGCACTAGACACTAAGCTGACTGAGGTCTTCTGAACTGAATCTTCCTCTCCTGCAGTGTAAACAACCTGAAATTCATAAATGAAATTAAATGAATTTTCATAAATTAAATTCAACATCTACCTCTACCAGCTCCTAAAAGCAATAGATTAAGAAAGAAGTAACTAATCAGAATATGACAGTGGGAGAAACAGTTAAGCAGAAGACAGATAAGCATATTAAATAAGCTATACCTGGTCCATCCAGTTTACCATTAAAAACAGTACCTACCAACAGTATGAGAATTATAGTCACAGTATGGGAAATGCAATTGTCTGGGTATCAAGCAAGTTTAAAATAAAGAACAATCAGTCACAACTTTTGTAATAAATAATTATCATAAAGTTATACGGTAGCCCCCACGTGGCATCTCAAGGACTTCTGGAAAATTCTGACATTCAGCTCTGTGAAAGACAACTCTTTTTTTGTTTGTTATGTGAGCAACATCTGAGAGATTCAGACTGCTTAAGCTTTTTCTGAGCAATTTGAGAGCTCAGTATAAAACAGACAGATACTATTACTGGATCACAACCATCGCAAAACAGGAACCCTCAAAATAATCCAACCACAATTACCCAGGACTTCTTGCCCAGTAACCACAAAATTATCTAAGGAAGTTCTCCTATTTTGTCATTTTAGTATCATTTTAATCTCTAGAGTTTAGATACCAAGTTGAACTAAGCAGCCATTCTCTCCTTCTCAAGGATAATAAAAAGGTGACACGTGAGTTTACAGAAAATTCATATTCTACCCACCTGGAGAATTTGGGTTGGTACCTGGATAGTTCCACAGAGAGTAACTTGAGTAGGAAAGAGGAAGCTGCACACCCAAATATTTCAAGTCAATGCTCATTGTTGGGTCCACAGAATTCAACTTCAGTCCCACTACAAGAAACAAGTAACAGTAAATGCCTCAATGCAGCAAGTTGTTAGGAAAAAGAAAATCAAGATATTCACTAAAGGATAAACCATTTGGTTAGCATGGGCTTTTGTGGCATTCGCCCACCCATGTAAGAGACTTGAAAAAAAGCAGCAGTGCCATAACAGCTACTTACACTGGATTTATAGCAGGTGTAAATTAAAGAGCTTTTACACAATGGGAATTTGAGAAAAAAACTGAATTACTTTTCATAGTTTTTTTTTTTTACTGCTACTGAAGTTTTCACAGAAATTTATTAACCAGTGTGCCAGTGCTGCAGTAAATCTTGTAATAAAACCTTTTTCTGAATAAATCAGTACCATTTACATCTTTGAAGCCTACAGTTACTCTGAAACCAACTCAGCTGACTGACATTTCCTATCCCTAAGTTATCAAGCCTGCCAGCAGTACTTACACATCCCCTCTTGTACTGAGCTACGCTCGTGCAAGAACTAGTATCACACATTCGTTAGCTTCAACCAGCAATAAGAGACAACAAAGCACATTTTGGTCTGAAGAATGTTGTGTTTGTTTGTATGAGTGTTATGATAGGAGTTTAGACAGCAACTTCAGGATATATTTGGTCCTAAAACAGGGGGGGAAATGGCTATAAAGAAACTAAACAATTAGTTAAAGGCACTAAAGCAACTGTGGTGGCATCAATATGTTCCTTCATTAACAACCCCCAATACTCAAATTGAAATATTTACTTGGTAACAAAAGCTGGTTTTGTCAATGGCAGAACCAATATAGATACAGAAGTGCTGAGAAAAATAACTGCTAGGAAAATGGATATCGCACCTTTTCAGAAAATACCGTTGCACTGAATTCAAGAAATCACTGTCAACCAAATTCAGCTCATAGCTGGGAGCTGAGAACTTCTATTTTGATCATTAGCTATAGAAACTTACAAATGTTGCTCCTGTTGCCCACAAGTTTTAAATTAATACACCGAAGGTATGAATCTTGAAACTGAGAATGTATGACTTGACAAGGCTCAATAAAAACATTCCCATACACAAGTGAACTATCACTTTTAAAAATTTCTATTATTTCCAGAGCATTGCTAAATTTCAATTGTTGTAAGCAAACAGAAGCAATGAAAAACTGTAAGAACTTTCTCCTCTCCATCAGCTGCAGCTAATTAATCTGAAATATGTAACATGACAACACCACCTTTAATTTTCAAGAATACAGTTGGGGATTCAAATTAGCTCAGACAAAAGAAGCATCCCTTAGCATTGCAGTGCCCCAGCAGGAGCTTTCCTTTTAACACACTTAAGTTAGATTCCATTCTTTCTGAAGCATTTTCCTGCAATTCTAGTGCCTCTCAAATCTAGACAGCCTCCATCATCTTGTTACTAACTTCACAGATCAAGAGCAACTGCAGGGTTCAAGTACAGCTCCAACATGTCATCAGTGAATCTCAAAATGAATCTTAAATTTCTCAACTGTAGCACTGAGAATCAAAACCAGAGTTAACACCAAACCTGCAAGGTTTATTCCTTCCAGGATCTCAAGTCAACAAGGCAAGAGATGTGCAATTATTTGGAAGATGAAGATAATGTGGGAAAAGTCTAGTTCCTTGCTCACATGCAGCAGCTGAAGTCTAACAACAAAAGTATTCTGTAAGTATAATGTAATTCACTTCATAGCCCTATCAGACTGCAGTAAGGCTCATGCTGCAAAGGGTTTTCCTGTATCTTCCTTTCCCTCTAAAAATGAGAAGCTGTGGTTCATCTCCCTCGTTGCTGAATTGGAATTTCACTATATAAAAGGCTCAGCAGATTACTGTCCAACACTGGAAATGATGGTCATTACCACTCAAGAAAATCAAAATTCTTCAGATGCCTTTTTCTTAGCCTAATGCTTGACATTTCTTGTCCATTTTGTAGTATCTGTAAACTGTTCAAAACCCTTCAGAAGGCACCTCACACTTCAGCTGGAGAAAAGCCACGTGGGCTGTACATGTTCCCAGTTGCAGGATCATTTCATGTATTTGGTCCTAAAACAGAGTGCCATAGTTGCCAATGTATCACATGGTTGCCAACACACTGTAATTTTATGATACTTTTTTGGAGTAAAGGTAACACCTTTTTGGAGTAAAGGCCCACAATAAAATCCTAACATGGCTTAACATTGCTAGTTCTCATCATACACCATGCATAAACCATTCAAGATAATCCAAAGCCCTTTACCACAGAAGCTCAGTGAGGACACAGAACAGCTCACATCAGAGCCAAGATCAGCATTTGCAGGCTCAGTCTCTACAGCATTACAGTTATGTGTTTGAAACATGGTCAGAACCTCAGGAGAACGAAGTACAACGTTTTCATGTGTATCAACAATATCATCGCCTGCTCTGATGCCTGCCTTAATTGGTCTCAGGACTACTATTGCTGATGTCTTTCAACATCATCACAAGAGAGAACATCAGGTTCCACTTTGTGGGTTGTTGGCTTTTCTGGACCCACCTCAGGATAACATTGTATATAACTGAAGATCACAAACTAAAAGTACCCTGGCTTGGCACTTTTACACGGCTAGTGAACTGGATGAATAGGGACTCAAAGAAATAAGGACACAAATCACAGCAAATGTAGTCTTGGTTAAGTGTTGCTGGATCTCTAGCTCTTCTACTCACCAGGAAATGCCTACTTTTTTAAAGGAGTAAACCCAGCTCCATCTGCTTTCCATCAGGTTTAGGTCATTCCAAAACAGGCACTGTTGGAAGGCTCTGCAACTTTTGCAAGAGGCACATAACACACAGACTCCTGCTCTCCTGTTGGAGACTCAGGAGTCAGCTCTTGCCACCTCCACATTCTCTAGTTTGCTACAAGAATGTGTGCAGATGAAAAATCAGGTCGAAACTGTATTAGGCATACATAGTATTGGCACCAGCAGGAAATCATCAGCTGAGCAGGACTAAGTGTAAGGCTCAATCAGGTGCATCAAGTATGTACACGATCACTTACCTTCCTGAAGGCTAGGATGTATTACTTGTTTATGCCTCAGGGTCTTCAGCTCTTCCATCAACTCCTTTTCTAGTACTTGTATTCTCGCTTGACAATCTACTCAAAAAAATAAGAGAACACATAAAAAACATTTGCCACGCAAAAAAACCTGACTTAATTATTAACTTTTCAGTGTGTCTTTACAAATTCTGTCATTGCAGGGAAAAACCACTCACAAAAAAAAAAAAAATAAAGTACCTGGATCACTTGTAGTCAACAAGGGAGCCTGAAGATTCTGTGACTCTTCTCCACCAGTTCTATCAACAGTGTTAATGTCAAGAGCTTCCTATGTACATCAAGAGCCTTGAGTAAGTTAAGATACCTTAAAACACTTAGATGCAAAGTAGGCCACATCAAATATCACCAAATTATTCAAAAACATGAGACTGTTGCATAAACAAGCATGCATTCTTATATACAGAGCTCTAGATCCCTCTACGTTTTCCTAAGCTGCAAGAAGTAAAGACCATGTAGGAATAATACAGGGTCAAAATAAGAACAGATTTAGAAAGAGGCCAAAGACTTCAAACTCAATTTAAAAGAAGATATAACTTCAGCTTATAAGCACAAAGGCTTTAAGAGGTTTTTGAATTTTACTCCACAACAACGAGGTTTTACCTTTGATGCAAAGGACACAAAAAGAACACCGTCAACGTCTTCAAGGTCTGGTTTAACATCTGGAAGGATACTACCAGGCCCCAGAGAAGTGTTCTTGCTTGCTACTCCGTTCTTCCCTATACCTTTAGGTGGTCGACCAGCCTTGGAAATTTTCAGTTTTCGGGGTCTTCCCCTTTTATTTGTAACTGATGATAGGGTGCTTTGATTGTTAGCAGAGCCTTTGAGGGACAAAGGGTTTTTCAGCATGCCAGGCCTTTTTCTGCCACACATCTCTTTATCCGGAAAGTCACAACCTACTGAGCCCCTGAGATTAAAATTAGGTGATTTGGATAGAGCCCACTGGGCCTCTCCGATTGAACAGTATTTGTGTGACATTTTACTCCTAGGAGATTCTTTCTTCATAACCAACTCCTCAGGCACAGTGACTGTGCCTGAGCAAGAGTCTTTGTGATTTTCAAAACATATGGGCAAAGAATCCAGGATTGCACTCAGAGGGGATTTATCCTTCTTGCAAGAGGAAAGCATGGTCTGGGGCAGCTCAGATATCTTCACTGTGCTCTTTGTGACCGCACAAGGCTCCAAATAGACCACAGGCATCTTACCACTATCCAGTTTTAACATTTTTGCTTTGGCAACACCCGAAGGACCGGTTAGCATACGCTTCCTAGACCTGAATTCTCCATCCATTCCATCTGTTTCATGGCGTCGCATTAGGTGTTTTTGTACAACGGGATCATCGTCGTCAGTGTTGGAATATTCGTCAGTTTCTTCATCTGTGTCCTCCTGTTTCACAGTTACTCCTTGTGTGCAAGCATTTGACTCGTAGTCATAATCATCTACTGGCTCCTCTTTAATGACTACATTGAAGTGTCCATTCGGGTCCAATGGAGATTCCACACGTGAATTGCTTTCATAACTGCTACCACTGGGACTGGGGTG